>BLSH010320286.1:691927-721630 GCA_018402905.1 Glandirana rugosa | reverse complement strand
TATCTACGGAGGGTAATTCTGCTCTGAAAAGGAAATACAGCAATCACATAACAAGATGCCAGGTAATATCTCAGCACCTTGGGGGAGTCTAAGAAACAAATGAAAAACACAAAACACTTGAAACGTGCAGCCTCTTTGTACTTTATACTTTTAATGTCAGAAAATTACAGTATCTTCTGCTTTAGTTCTATAATGGGATGGAGACAGCTACATCAAAGTTCTATTCCAGCTGTACTAGGTTGATGTTGGGTATCTGGATGAAGTCATAAACTTCTAAAACTTTAATCCTGCTGATGCCCATGGCATTGATCAGTATAATATTCACTAAGTACCAGTGGCGGCTGATACTCCATTTTTTTCGGGGGGGCAGAATACAAACCACTCGCCACCCCCTCGCTCAGTCAGACGATCAGTCAAACCCCCCACCCCCCCATCGCTCGCTCATCAGCCCATCAGCTCCACACCTACCCCATCTAGGTCACGGGCATCGCTTCTTCCTTGACGGCTTCACCCTGCATCTCCTCCTGGTCGGCTTCTCAATGCATCTCCTCCTAGGTGGCTTTCTCCTCAGCACCCAATATGATCGCTTCTTCTCTCGGCCAATCGGGTCTCAAGACCCGCTTCCTGATTGGCCAGGAGGAAAATCAGGAAGAAAATAGTGAATATTAATTCACTATTGTCACACAACTGGGTGGGCTCAGGGCACAGTGCACTGTGCTTTGAGCCCACCCTTTTCTGAAGCCAATTAGAGCCTCAAGCTCTAATCATGTGCTTCAAAAAAAAAAAACATTCAAATCCATGCTTCCGGCACCCTGCATGTAGATTAGAGGCCAGGCGCATGGATTAGGGGGGCGGCGCCCCTGCGCCCTTTCTGGACAGGCCGCCACTGCTAAGTACTGACCTGTAATATATGTGCTTCTTCCTATACTGTCAGCAATAAGAAGATGGATCAAAAAGATACATAAGTTCACTGGTGTCCCATAGAAATAGGGGTCCATGTTGACCCCTACCACACTAAATATTTTTTCAAACTAGCCCCTCTTTTTTAGGTGGGGGCAGGGGCCATTTGTTACGGATGTAATATTGGTGAGGGGACACACTGGACACCTTTGCTGCCATTGTGCTATGTGCAAGGTGTCCAGTGTGCCCCTGTGCCTTTTAGGAGGGGTGGGCTTCCTCCAGGCTCACCTGCCCTCTACCTATACACTAGAATGCATGTACTTCTATTATGGAGGCTCTCATAAATTTACAAAAGTTAGGACTGCAGAAATATTGGGGTCACCTGTAGCGGCTTTGCAGCTTACGCTTGTATTTGCAAATGTGTGCTAACTAAACCCCCGTTTTTAACGCAAACTGTTAGACAGGAAAAACTACTTCTAGCAGAAACCTAGGACAGGAAAGGAAACACATAGCAAAGAGGCAATATAAATTGGTGATTCACTGCATCTGAGCACCACAAACCAAAAACACAATTTAATTAATTGTAATATTCAAAGCAAACTTCCCTATCCACCCATGTCTCTATAATTTATTTTGTTGAGAAATCACTTTGAAAAACACCCCCCTAGCATTCCTGGCTGCGGCCATCTTGAGTAAGGGCAGGTGATTCATGTAGCATTAACTTCCTGGAATCCATCTGCCCTTAGCTAAAACATGCATGCGGATGAATGTGCTGAGAAAAACCCCTCCTCCCCTCCTGAAGACTCCTGGGTTACTTAAAAAGTAACCCAGTTGTTGGCCTTCCTGAAGACTCCTGGGATGTATGACATCATTTGCCTAGGCCATAAACCAGGAAGTAAATGAAGAAATGTAAAAAAACAAAGTTTAAAACAAGTACATATGATATATTTTCTTATCTATTTACTAGCATGAGTATTAAAAATAATCAATGTTGATTTGGGGAGTGAAGTTCCGCTTTAAGTTCATTTTTGGGATTAATTGTGAAACTCAAACTTAGGGCATTTATATACAAGTGTGACTCACCAATGTCAGATTTAGTCATTGCATGTTACAATATTGTGTCCATAAGAGTTTGCTGTATCTGTTTACTGCAAATGAGCATTTTCTTTGTGTGGATGATTTCTGATAATAATAAACGCCATTGGAATATTTCATAAGTCTACCACACTGCATATCAGTGCTACACTGGAAAAAGTAAACCGTTTTACTATGAGACTGATGTTTGATTTTAAAATTCTTTGCTCTGATTTTCAGAAGTAGAATTGCAACAAAATAAAACATAACTCCTTGCCAATTATTTGTGTGCTTGTATCCTAAGTGGAAAACATTTTCAAGTTCATTATTAACTTTAATTGGGTATTTTTGTAAAACTATGGCAGCTGGGGGCCAAGGATTGCGAGCCCAGGAGTCACAGACACAAAACTATTGGAAAATATTCTTTGATATATGAGAAGCAGACTGATATGCGTTAATTATGAGACTGATACTAACAGTAACGAGCTTCATAAATCTCCCTATATAATTGAATATATAGCAAGTGTTCATTTACTGAATCTTGTTATGCAAATATTATCATGTCTTGTATTTGAAATGGCTGCAATCACAATATAGTAAAATGGTGGAATAATCACTATTATCTTTTAAACCAAATCCATTAAAGCTGAACTCTAGGATGAGTAAATATCTCCCTGATGCCCCTGATGACGGCATATCTGCCGAAACATGGGGAGGAACCAAGTACACATGCTACCACACATGCGCGAATGCTTGTCGGCCATTTTGCTTTCTAGAGGAGGTTTGGATTTCGCATGTATATCATCTACTCATGTAAGTTACATAGTTACATAGTTAGGTTGAAAAAAGACACAAGTCTATCTAGTTCAACCAAAAAAAAAATAAATATATATATATATATATATATATATATATATATATATATATAGATATATAACCATACAATCCCATATACACAATCCTTCACCCACAGTTGATCCAGAGGAAGGCAAAAAAAAAACCCAGCAAAGCCAAATCCTTCCTGATCCCTCGAGAGGCAATCAGATTTTCCCTGGATCAACTTTACCTATAAATGTTAGTAGCCAGTTATGTTATGTACATTAAGGAAAGAACCCAGGCCTTTTTTAAAGCAATCTACTGTGCTGGTCAGAACCCCCCCTGGAGGAAGTCTATTCCACATTTTCACAGCTCTAACTGTGAAGAAACCTTTCCATATTTGGAGATTAAATCTTTTTTCCTCTAGACGTAAAGAGTACCCCCTTGTCCTTTGTGATGACCTTAAAGTGAATAACTCAACACCAAGTTCACTATATGGACCACTTATGTAGTTGTACATGTTGATCATATCCCTGCTTAATCTCCTCTTCTCAAGATAGAATAAATTCAGTTCCTCTAATCTTTCCTCATAACTGAGCTCCTCCATGCCTCTTCTCAGTTTGGTTGCTCTTCTCTGCATTTTCTCCAGTTCCCCGGTATCCTTTTTGAGAAGTGGTGCCCAAAACTGAACTGCATATTCCAGATGAGATCTTACTAATGATTTGTACAGGGGAAGTTTGTGCTGACAATGTCAGATAAGGATCATGCAATAGTGCAATAGCTTTTATATATTAAAGTATTTTGGTGTTACAATATCACTCTATAACAAAAGAAATTATTCTTTTATCTCATGCCCTTTAATGCGGATTTAACTTAAAGGGAGTCTGTGTCAGTTGCTGAGGCTTCATTGTGCTATATGCTCCATGGGGCCTTGTTGCTTGAAGTCTGGAGAAGAGGGTTCCATAATCTGGGATATTGGCTCTGCTATTGTAAAGGAAGTGCATTTGACCACACTTGGCGAGGGGGTCACATATGTTCTGGTGAGTGTAGCATGAGTTTGCTGGTGACACCTTGCCTATCCTCTGATTTCCAGGTTTCAACACGGCATATGGGACTTTTCTTATCATGATGAACCATTTCTACAATATTTTCAATTTTGGGACTTATTGTTTTTTTCTGGAGTCACATATTTATTCATTTGTTTATGTCACAACTTTATGTGATTTTGGTTGCTGTGTTATTTTATAATTTTTTTAGTGCAGCACTGTTTGTATTTGAATCCATTTGTCATGTGACATTTAGCGCAAATTTTATTTGTTTAGTAAAGTAAATATCTAAATACAAGGCATGATTGAAACTTTGCCTCTGTGTAGAAGCTTCCTGTATTAAGACCAGTCACTACTGCTCTCTCCTTGTGCAGGGTGGCTGGTCTTCTCTGTAGTGTTCTATAGGCAGCCTGAAGTGTGCAGAGCCTTCCGGGCCCCTCCCACAACTCTTCTCTTTGCACAGGTAACATACAGAACAATGATGATGTCACTGCTACTTTAATAAGGCAATATTTGGGTTTGCAAAAGCATTTAGTTCACACAAAGTGAATTTATATCATTTGTGGCTATTGAGGAAAATATTTAAATGGAAGTTTTCATGCTCAGCAGTTATCTTTAATGTTCCTGGTAACATACAGGAGATGTGTAGCAGTGTTCTATTCGTCTAAACAATCCTTGATTAGAATATTGGAAAAATATACGTTAAAGGCTTAACAACTCCCACTTCATGCACTTTAGGCTGCGTGAGCATTTTGAGGTCCCTGAGGAATCCGCATTGATCATGATTAAGGACAAGGGCTCTACTACATGCTTCACTTTACAGTCAATTCTTAACACAAATAAGCCTGAAGCTAACTTCAAAAACCTTGTTTTCTAGTAACATCAAAATATACATACAAAATGCCAGTGTATCTGTATGCCCTGACAGACTAAATGTAAAGTAGAAAGAATGGAATATCACTTTCTCTTCTGTATTTTTTATACTGCAGGAAGTACAAGCCTACAAGGCGCAAATGTGCCCATGAGGAAACTTGTAATATAATTTAAATTGTAGACAATTCCCATTCTCGTTAAGAAAAAACATGTAAACCATAATACATCCATTCAACCAGCCCAAGCAAGTCTGAAAGCTGATGTTGTAAGTCTCTAGGAAGGGAAGGATGCACAGTCATTGGACTGTAACCTAATCCGGGTCCATAAAACTGAATAGGATCTGAGATGAACCCTCCATATTGTCTGGTGCTAAAAGAAAGTTCCAAGAAAGTTTGTGTTGTCCATAACAACCATTCTGTTTCTCATATTCATGTTTCTAAGTCACAGCAAAAAATTTAAAGAGATTAGACAGTTGATGACTGTTTTTATTGTACATCTAAGATGGCCATAGATGGTTTGAATTTAAGCTGCTTCAGCATGGACCAGCTGAGTTTCGAACCATCTATGTGCAGGCTGATTGTACCCAAATTGATCTTGGCTACAACCAGCATGTCCGATTTTTAGTTGCGGTTATTGCTAGCGGCCATAGCTGATAGAACACCATAGCTCCCCGGGAGGATTTCCTCCATCAACATACAGCTTCTCCTCTCTCTCACACCAATTTTTTTGGAATGAGTAGTGCATATTAGTTTCACTGCTCTAAGCACTCTATTCCATAGTTCATAGTTTCTTTCGGGAGCAAGGAAGAGAGGGTGGCTACATTTCTACATACAGTGGGACCATGGGGAATAGATGTAGCCACCCTCTAACAGGAAGTCGGATGACACCAGCAAAAAAAAAGAAACTTAGAGATTTGGAGGAGACTGAGAACAATAGAAGGTACGTTTTTTGATTAAGAATACATGATTGATCCAATTTTTTTTAAACCTGAGGTTAATGTCACTTTAAGGCAGGAGTGTAACAGCATGTATTGTTAATGTAAAAACCAAGAAGTGCTTGGCTATATCATAAAGAACCGTTCATAATGTAACTAAATTATTTTAAATTTGATAATCAAAAGAATAAACATAACAGAGACATTAAGGCTCCATGCACACTGGACGCTATCTGGGCTCTTTCAGCGTCGGGCAGGAGACGCTGCTTACAAAACGTTCTTTTGCAGTGTTTTGTAAGCAGCATTTACCGGCGTTTTTTGGCGTTGGCGTTTTTGGCCGTTTTTTTTTTCTTCATTGGCTTCCATTGACTGCAAAAAACGCTAGACGCCGATAAACCGGCGTTTGTCGGCGTTTACCGGCGTTTGTCGGCGTCCGGCATTTTTTCTGGTCAGGAGAACGACTTTTGAATGCCAATTCAGGGCGTTCAGATAACAGCCCAAAAACGCCACTGCTGATAAACGACAATTAATGTCCATGTGTGCATGGACACATAGGATAACATAAAGTGGCGTTTTTGGGCTGTTAAAAAAACAGCCCAAACAACCAAAAATGGCCGTTTATCAGATACAGTGTGCATGGAGCCTAAAAGGAAGTTTCAACAACAATATTCCATCTGGACTGGAAGAAACTGAAAACAATATTGGATTTTTGCCTTCACAAAGCAAAGTTGTTTCTGACTATTGTTTTGCCTTTATCTGTTTTAGTTTGATTTTAAGATGAGCTCCTCCTGAACAAGAGCAAAGGGCATAAAGTATATTGTTCTATCATCTAATCATTCCCAGATGGGAAAGCCTAATAAAAAAAACTAATAAAAGACTATTAACCATTCCCATGAAGCCAAAAATTGACTTTATTTTCTGTAGCTTTGTAAGGAGATACCTTAATGTCCTCTTGTTCGTACAACTCCTTTTAAGGTTGCACAAGTTAAATATGAAATGTCTATACCAGCAACAAAATCAATAGGAGATGGGATGAACTGTTTGTTTTTATTGAGTTATATATACTTTATCTAATTTTCAAAGGAAAAAGATGTAAAATCCAGTTTCATATTCCAAGCTAAGAAATAATACAGTATAAGCTGAATGCAGTGATAGGACAAGGTCATCCTGTGCCCATAGTGAAGATGCGAAACCCTGGTGTTAGTGACAATAATAACAACACCCAAGCATCAGTGTCATTGGCTGCAACAATAACTCTAACCATTGGTATCAAAGGATGCAATAATAATACACAGCATTGGTGTCAGTGGACGTACTATTAAACCAACCCACTTTGGTGGTCTGTGGCAGTGTTGTTAACCTGCTTCTGCACTGGTGCTCAGTTGCAGCACATTTTAAAAACCCTTCCATTGGTGGTCAGTGCTGTTAAACTCCACCCCCACCCCCCCACACAAGTAAATTCTATTTTACATCCTCACCATTGGTGGTCAGTGGTAGTGCTATTTAACATCTCCTACTGGTGGTCAGTGGCGGTGAAATTTAACCCTCAAGCACCTGATAACATGCTCCCTCACTTCTGTCTCTCCCCAACCAGATAAGAGCCTTACTTATCAGAGATCACTCCAGACAGAGCAGTCTTTATTGCAGTGCCAGGTGCGGAAATGCAGAGAACGCTTCAGCTCCTGACATTCTGCTGTGACATGTGGCACATCTCCACATGAAAACACTGCACCCAGGGTAGCAGCCTCTCCTGCTTCCCCCTCATTCCAGCTCTGGCTAAATGTACCAAGTTATATATAATCATGTCTGCAAAATCACCCAGACTACCGAAACTACCAATAGTACACACCAAACATAAAATATATATAATACAACTAAAATGGACAAAAATAGCATAGAAATCTTTGAAAAAGCATTCTAAAAAAGTATACATAAAAAGAAATCTGTAAATTATAGTCTGTACAAATGATTGCATTTATAGGAGTAAAAAGATAGGTCTGTGGATATCCAAGTAGCGATGCCCCCAAAGGAGCCGCTTAAGTTTGTTCAGTCCGTTACTCTGCCTCTCAACCCCAAGAATAGCCTCAACCCCTCTGGCACACCTGGCAATAGTGTAAGTGTAAGGACCAATGAAACCACACACGTTATGATAAAACACAGAAATTAGATAGAGCAATAGCTGAGGTTATGAGCAATATAGCTCAATACTATACTTAGGCTGCTTTCAGGGGATTCAAAATCTTCCAACCCCAAGAGCAGATGCAAACACTTCAATAACGATAAATAATAATATGGCACTATGTACCAGATTGGTTACCTTTACTCACAGTTGGCTCTATGAGTCCAGGCAGGAGGAGAGCAGAAGACTGACCCTGTTTATGTCAGCCCTCCCTCTTCTAATCTCCTGACACCACAGGCCCATCGACAAACACTGTATTCAAATCAACACGTAATGGCTTAACTTTCCTAGATAAACTGTCCCGCACATGCACTGCATACACAGAGCCCTGAATATGTGTGTGCATGCCAGTATGGCACTGGTAACTTCAGTTCCTTTGAAGAAAGATGAACCTTTGTATCTTCAGCTAGCCACTCTTTTTGGTGCACTTAAACTCCTGAATAGCAGGGTCAAACAGCAAAATTGGCCCAGTTTATCAAGTGAAGAAACAGGATCTTTCCCAGCAGGGTGAAAGGGGCAATGGTGTCTGTATACAGTTGCCGGTGAATGGATGGCTTTATCCTTTAGCCCTGTAGCACTACAAGTGTCAGCAAGATGACTACCAGCAATGATGTCTGTATACAGTGTCCATCCAACTGTATCTGTGTGCAGTGTCCTTGTTTCCTGCAAATGGGCAAAAGCCCCCTCACCCAATTCTGCGTTCAAGGCCCAAACGAACATCCTGGAACAGGCAGGGTTTCTTGGCAGCCCAACTGGTCACCTCACAGTGGAATGCTTCTCCTCCCCTGCAGGTGTGCCTGGATATACACTTGGGATCCCCCTCTCTCAGGCTGGATGTCCCAGCTGGAAGCAGAGGCCTCAAATCATGCCATGAAATGACATGGGTGGCCAGTACCTCTCCCCTTGGTCTGTTCTGTTCCTCTGTCTTGTGCTGACTGAATCCCTCAGGAAACAAGATGGAGTCTCTACTTCCTTTCCTGCTCTCAAAGCATGCTGGTCTTAGTAGTTCTGTCCCTTTAAAAGTCAGTGGGGCAGCTCTGTGCTGGGATTTCATATTCCAGACTCCTTTAACTGCTCCTTTAATTGGCTTTCTTCCGCC
This sequence comes from Glandirana rugosa, assembly GCA_018402905.1. NCBI lineage: Eukaryota > Metazoa > Chordata > Amphibia > Anura > Ranidae > Glandirana > Glandirana rugosa. The sequence goes on along the minus strand of BLSH010320286.1, from coordinate 712,709 downwards.
TGCCAATAGGAACACAGGGGAGAAGCAGAGTAGCCTGATGCCTGTGTGTGGGAGAGGAGAGGGAGGGGGAAGTAAAAAACCCATGCAGGGACTGACAGGCAGCTCTCTGAAGAGCTTGTATAATTGCGACAGCCAGCTTAGAGGAGTTGCGAGTGAGAGTAGGGCACCCGCTACACCCAGATAGGAAGCAATTGAGCTGCAAGTTTGAAAATTACTTGCTAAGCTATTGCTAGACTTGCCAGGCTTCATGTTGCACAATTGCAGCAAGTCTGCATTACATGATTCCAGATCAACTTTCTTTACAAACATTCTGCAAGTCTGCTGCAAGTTCTGATTCAGTTATGTTTTGTAACAGTCATCCCACCACAGGGATCACTGTGGTGGAATTTTCATGTTGTAGACTTGCAGAGCTCTTGCTGTAGACTCACCACTGCAACTTTGCTCTTGCTAGAGAATTGCCACGCAAATTTGCTACAAATTGGAAAATTGTAAACCAGAACTTGTGCTTCAAGTGCTCTGTGAGAGCACAACTTGCCAATGAAAAATGTGTAGTGAGTTAACAGACTAAAGCCTCGTACACATGGGACGACGATCGTATACAACAGGTCGTATGAACGACCGTTGTATGCGAAATCGATAGTTCGTATGCGCGATTAGAACAGCCGACATACGACGGTTGTACAAGGGGAGTTGTATGAGCAGACTAGAAAACTTGGTCGTACCAACAAGCGGTCATACCACCGTTGTATCGTGTGTACAGAGCAGTTGGTACAACAAAGTTGTATTGTGCAAAACACGCATGCTCCGAAGTCAGGAAAGGCCGGATGCTAATTACATGCACCTGAACGTTCTTTCTATGCTCGTACGATCGTGTAGTGCAGTCAGTATGCAAGTTACATTATCCAACATACGATTTGAGAGGATCGTAAGTACGATCGTCGTCCCATGTGTACGAGGCTTTACAATTCAACACGGCCACAAATTTGTTGCAGGTTATCCTTGCTATCAGCAATAGTTTTGGGGCATTGTTGCTTTACACTGATAAACACAACATCTTTTTATATGAATTTTTTTTTTTTATGGTTTAGTCATTTTGTAGCCGTGTTTGCAGTCTACATTAAAAAATACAAACATAAGGACCCTGACTTGAGATTGTTATCAGTATTATGGAATGTGATTGCTAAACAGCATAAAACACACATTGAGTCTAAAGTCTGTGTATAGTAGATAATCGAGGCACCTATTTATTTTGGTAAATGAAAAACAACGTCAAAATAAAACAGAAAGTGAACAAAAAATGGAGATTTTATATTATAGATATGCTGCATTTTAACCCTTGTATGAGCAAAGTTTTTCAAAGCTTCGATGCCCAGATCAAGTTTAGCAACTCAGTGTAAGTTAATTTCACAATAACTAGAACAATTTTTTTTTTAGCGTATTTGAGAACTAAGAACACAGACAGTTGCACATTCCTAGGGCTCTTCTGCCAAGTTAAAGAGGTGTTTCATCCCCCCCCCAAAAATTAAAAGTCAGCAGCTACAAATACTGTAGCTGCTGACTTTTAATATTAGGACACTTACCTGTCCAGGGTTCCCGCGATGTTGGCACCGCAGCCGATTTTTGGGTCGACTGTTGGGTGTTGCTGCCACCATTCCTGGTAAAAGATACTGGCAGTGAAGCCATTCAGTGGCGGAGGAGGGGGGCCGAACTTCCGAGGGATGGGCCACACTTACCGGGCTGGATGGTACCTCTCCATTGCAGCATGGGCAGCAGCAGCAGTGGCATATATCCGTTCTAGCCTCCTTCCAGTGTCTCCATTACTCGTGCGTGTCTCCTCTCCTCCTATGCGCCGGCCATCCAATAGGATCGCCTGGTGCTTTGGCCAAATGGGAAGCAGGTCTCACTGACCTCACTACTGATTGGCAGGGAGGCACTGTAGTGTGAAAATAGTGAAAATTAATTTGCTATGGTCACACACTTGGGTGAAATCGGAGCGCACTCTCTGTGCCCCAAGCCCACCCTATTTTGAAGCCTATTAAAGCCTCTGGCTCTAATCACGTGCTTCAACAAACACACCTCCCGCCTATCCCCGCAATAGTAATTCATGTGGCCGGCGTCCTGAAAAGGGCCGGGCGCATGGATATGAGGGCGGTGGAGGTGTTGGATGGGACAGCGCCCGTGCACCCTCAATGCATGGGCCACCTGCTCTGATTGCAGACAGTGTGCATGTCAGTGTGCACGCATGTGCTTTACGCCACTCTCGCTGCATAACTGCGTACAGTCACCTCTTCCCATTCATCTCAATGGGTTGCTATATAGGATTGTAGCAGGTTTTGGAGGAGGCATTACACAGGTTCATTATACTGTATAGCCCCTAAACAGCCATGTAAATGAAGCCTAAATCAATGCACTAAGGTCATTGTAAAAGGAACACGGTCGTTTCCACTTGCACTAAAATAGAAACTGATAAACCCCATTCATACAGGTCTAATGCCCAATTCTTCATCTCAAGCACATCTCTGCCTGTCTGTAAAGCTGGAACCTGTCCAAGGACAACACATACAGTCATTATAAGAAATCAATCAATTTCACATGCTAAAGGTGGGTAGAAAATAGTCACAACGGAGGGACACAATTCAGATCTTATTGAAAGACCTAAGTTTAATAAGTAAGATATAATATTACACTGCAAGCCCAATAGCTATAAACATATTAAACATATTTTATTTACTAGAAATCTGGTTTAAAACGTTAATGTGCAAAAGCATTTTTTTGGTAAAGGACAAAGGAACACGATAAATATATATATCCTGCACCTACACATGTAATTAACAGAGAAGACTGCAATGCAGCTGCTGGTGGAGCCATTAAAATGCAGTAAATGAACCCACACAGTTCCAAAGCCCTTCCATCCAGGACAAGCTGGCAGGAAAAGGAAAGATTTGGAGCAGGAAAGACTATACTAATCATAAAGAAAATTGTGTAATAAACACAGCAGACAAAGATGGCATGCACTGTTATACAGGTGCACAGCTGCTGATCATGGTACATTTTACATGGCACAATGGGCAGTAAACTAAAAATATATATTCAGAGACTCAGCTGAGCAGGAATAAATTGGATTGAAAATTCCACTTTCACACAAATTGCAATTCAAATAGTATATAAAAATGGCATTTGATAATGCATTCACCGAACATGCAATTTACACACTGAGATATGATATAGCAGTAAAGAAAGCCACAGAAAATGGCTGTTATATTTAATTTGGGATTAGTTAACCTAATTGTCTGTACAGATCCCAAAACACAGCAGAACACACCTCTTGCCTTAGGGCCATAGATGTGTATTCAAATGCATAAAAATGTTTGAAAAGTGGGTGAGCATTTCCCTTCCATTGGTGTGCATTTTTATGTGCGTTTTAATGGGCGCTGGCACATATTTTTATGTGCATTACAATGCTATGGGTCCTTGTAAGAAACAAAATAATAAAATGCTTTTTTTTCTCAATACCTTTGCATTGTGTTGGTGTGCAATTACATCCATTTATGTGCATTGCAATGCTTGAGGGCAAATTCACACAAGAAAAGACAGCTGCCGATGCGCTTTACCTCTCCAGCAGATGTCCATACCTGACTGCAATAGACGGCAGTAGGGTGCATGATTTAGTGCATCACACACAGCTCTTTTTTTTTGTACAAACATTAAAGTGTACACAAGTACCCTTTATTCATGTCGCTGTACAGCAGCATGAAGTGCTGCTGTATAGTGCCATGTGGTGCGTTACAGTGCGCTACAATAAAATGCAGCATGATGCATTTTAGCGCAGCTCCGGGTGTGTTGTAGTATTGTTTTCTGTGTGTCCTTGCGGTGACAGGCGCTTTACAATGCAGTAAAATGGCAGTCACTGCACTAAATGTAAATGCACCCTTAAAATGCATACATTTAGCTTTTCAACACAATGCAACACACTGCGCATGACATCAGCATTGTGGTGTGAACAGGACACATAGAAAACAATTGTATTCTATGTGCCCTTGCAGTGATCTGCAGTCTTCCAGAGCAGTAAAATGAAGGTCACTGTGTGAACAGGGCTTCCACTCTGGATGGAGGAGCAATGGAGACACATTTGGACAGCTGCATTGTCAGTCTAGGGAGAGGATAGTGTTAGACACACTAGCCAACTTAGATGACCTTCACAAAAAATTAAAGCTGAACTCCAGTTAACAACTTTTAAGCAGTTTTAGCAACATTTTTTTTTTCCTTTTGGAATAAGGGTTTTATATGATTAAAACATTCATATTAAGATAATAATATGAATGACAGCTGACCAATGTAAGCACCCCTGTCAGTGGTAACTGGTTTGTCTCTACTCCCTAACTGCCACCTTTTCTGGACAGCTTGGTCTGCTAAAGGAAGTCAAAAAATAGAAGATATACTGGCTGCATCGCCCGGTGACTATTATGAATATGGATTCACACCATTGCGGTGCGAATTCCAGCCTGCTTGCCGCTGAGAAGGGGGGGAGCCGCCATTCAGCAGCTCCTGTCCATTCTCACAGCGCAGCAGCTGCGGGGGGGAGGGAGGGGCCGCGAGCAGGGGGAAAGATCCCCGTTCAGTGCGGAACACATCTCCGTGTTAGATGCGATCCCATTGAACTTAATAGGCTGGGAATTCGCACCGCATTGCACAGAAAACACATCGTTTTCTGTGCAATGCGGAGTGCAAATGCACCGCACCTATGTGAACCTGACACATTGAAAACGATGTGTTTTCAAGTGTCATGCGAATTGGATGTATATGCCGCATCCATTTCACATAGGTGTGAACCCAGCCTAAAGGGAAAAAATCTAAAAGGTGCAACTATCACATTCAATAAATGGTAAGCTGCATTTCTGTTTTGGGGGTTAATACCATTTTAATATTGCTTGAAAAGCTTTGAGGTATGACCTGCTTAATGATAATTGTGGCTGTGCCCTACTTTCTATTTATGGACTGGAATAAATGTATGGAATAATACAAATCCTGTATTTAGAAAATACCTGGCTCCAACATTTGGCCAAAGGATCTGCAGAATAACTATTGTTGTGCTCCTATCAATGTATATAAAGCAGTGTTTCTCAACTCCAGTCCCCAAGGAACACCAACAGGTCCTGTTTTCAGGCTCTCCATTATTTTGCACAGATGATTTGATCAGTTTCACTGCCTTAGTAATTACCACAGCCATTTCATCTGAGGGAAATCATATAAACATGACCTGTTGGTGTGCCTTGAAGACTGGAGTTGAGAAACACTGGTCTAAAGAAAACTAAAAGGACAGTGCCAGCTGAAAATGCATTTTACACTGCACTACTGATATAAAATAGTTCTAGTGTTCATTTAACTGGTTCCACATCGCGCGCTGTATATTTACGGCGGTTGTGTGGATGCTGAGCGCGAATCGCCGCAAGCGCAGCTAGGGGGCGATCGCGCGCCGCCGGAGACGCGCTCTCGTGCTCAACACACTCCAGGGGAGTGTGCCCGTGGCTCGGGCTGAGCCGATGTCCGCCGCAATGAGCTGCTATAGCCAAAGAGCGGGGAACCGCCGATGTAAACACAGCAGTTTCTGGCTCTTTCAATGGGGACATAGGAGATCTACTGATCCGTGTCACTGGGATGAGTTCGATCTCCTTTGTCCATGTTAGTCCAGCCCCCCCACAGTTAGAACACGCCCAGGGAACACTGTTAACCCCTAGATCTCCCCCTGCAGGTTAACCCCTTCACTGCCATTGACATTTACACAGTAATCAGTGGGCATTTAAATTTCTGATCACTGTATAAATGTCATTGGTCCCAAAAAAGTGTCAAAAATGTCCGACATGTCCACCCCAATATCGTAGTACCGCTAAAAATCGCAGATCGCGGCCATTACTAGTAAAAAATAAAAAAATATATAAAAACCCCAGAAATTAATTCTCATCATCTGTAAACGCGGCCACTTTTACGCAAACCAATCAATAAACGCAGATTATGATTTTTTTTACCAAAAATGTGAGGAAGAATATAAATCGGCCAAAACTGATGAAAAAAAAAATTTTTTTATATTTTTTTTGGATTTGAATTCTAGCAAAAAGTAAGGAATATTGTTTTTTTTTTTTGCAAAATTGTCGCTCTTTGTTTATAGCGGTGATCAGAAATGACACAGCGGTGATCAAATGCCACCAAAAGAAAGCTCTATTTGTGGGAAAAAAGGATGCAAATTTTGTTTGGGTACAACGTCGCACGATCGCACAATTGTCAGTTAAAGCGACGCAGTGCCGAATCGCAAAAAGTGCTCTGGTCCTAACATGGGAAATTCTTCCCGGGGCTGAAGTGGTTAAAGAACATGTAACTGAATGTGTTATAACCTGCTATTATTGCCGGTTAAAGAAAATATAATTGGGACAAAGTACATGTAGGAGGTGAACAGAGTGGCAACCTCAGCCTGGACTCCAACCAAGCTTAGTCATGGTGATAGGCTCCTTCCTCTCCTGATGGGGCTGATCCAACAACAGCTATGAGGGAGATGGCTGATTCATAGCTACAGTTTGTCTCAGCTGTGAGAACTTTCCATGGACAAGAAATGGCAAGAGGAATGCAAAGGCTAAAACATCTCCCCTTCCTCTGCATCCCTCTTACCAAGATAAGCTGCAGCTATGAAACAGCTGTCCCTTTCATAGCTATTGTCGGCCATGACAGGAGGGGAGGGTGACAAGTTGGACCTCATAGGTAGCGCTAGAAAGCACTTAGAAACATGCACTTTGTTTCACTGGGGACAGAACTATTAAAAAAAACAATTATAATGATAGATCTTCTTTAAACTGTTAGGAAAGCCAATAATTCAGGAACTCAGTATTCATTATTCTGTGTAAACTCAAAGGCTACTTTATTAAGTACACCTTGCTAGTACTCGGTTGGAACCCCTTTTGCTTTCAGAACTGAATCTTTGCTGGCTGCACATTCATGATGCAAATCTCCTGTTCCACGACATCCCAAAGGTGCTCTATTGGATTGAGACCTGGTGACTGTGGAGGCCATTGAAGTCCAGTGAACTTATTGTCATGTTCAAGAAACCAATTTGAGATGATTTTAGCTTTGAGACATGGTGCATTATCCTGCTGGAAGCAGCCATCAAAGGATGGGTACGCTGTAGTCATAAAGGGATGGACATGGTCAGCAACAATACTCCAGTAGGCCGTGGTGTTTAAATGATGCTCAGTTGGTACTAAGGGCCCAAAGTGTGCCAAGAAAATATTCTCCACACCATTACACCACCACCACCAGCCTGACTCATTGATACAAGGCAGGATTGATCCATGCTTTCATGTTGTTTATGCCAAATTCTGACCCTACCATCTGAATGTCTCAGGTGAAATCAAAACTCATCAGACCAGGCATTGTTTTCCAGTCTTCTATTGTCAAATTTTGGTGAGCCTGTGCAAAATGTAGCCTCAGTTTCCTGTTCTTAGCAGACAGGAGTGGCATCCAGTGTGGTTTTCTGCTTTTGAGCCCATCTGCTTCAAGGTTTGATGCGTTGTGCATTCAGAGATGGTATTCTGCATACCTTGGTTGTAGGGAGTGGTTATTTGAGTTACTGTTGCCCTTCTATTATCTCAAACCAGTCTGCCCATTCTCCTCTGACCTCTGACATCAACAAGACATTTTTGTCCACACAACTGCCGCTCACTGGATACTTTCTCTTTTTCTGACCATTCTCTGTAAACCCTAGAGATGGTTGTGCATGAAAATCCCAGTAGATCTGCAGTTTTTGAAATACTCAGACCAGCCCGTCTGGCACCAACATCCATTCTTCCCTATTCTGATGCTTGGTTCGAACTTCAACAAGTTGTCTTCACCACATGTAGATGACTAAATGCATTGAGTTGCTGCCATGTGATTGGCTGATTAGCAATTTGTGTTACCAAGCAGTTGAACAGATGAACCTAATAAAGTGGACGGCCAGTGTATTTGGGTAGCTGTACATAGCAACTTGCATTCCCAGTCCACGATCTGACTCATAAGTAAGTACATTTACTGTCTTGTAAATGCACCTCTTGTAGGTGAGAAAGAAAAATAGAGAAACTGTGGGGAACAAACCAAGCTTATTGAGTACAAAAATCCATTCTCAATGTGCATTTCCCCAGAATTGATACAAATAAACTGCAAGGTCAGTATAGACAATTACTAGAAGCTTCCTATTGCTTTATTTTTCTATAGATGTGAAACGTTTGCTCTGTTTGTTTTGTTTAGCCAAAATCAATTTTGTGTTATCTCCCAGCGTGCTCACTTTTAGAGGAAGTGGAAGCACCAACCTGCAACGTTTCTTTGAAAACCCTAATTGCATCTATAAGAGGAATACAAAGGCTTTGCCGCTCTGATCTTCCTTCAGATATGTAGCTTTCCTCCTTTACCCTTTTAATATCTCACACAATGATTGTTTAGAGCTGAACCTCTCATTTCAGATGGGATTTAAGAAAGACAAGGTTGAAGTTCCACAGCATACTAATGCAATATCCCTGGCTGAGTCACGCGGGATTACTGCACAACTGCAACAAGGTCACCGTTCATGAAAATCTAAGTGATCTCCAGCACTCTTTGAAAGCCGCAGAGAAACTATTAATGTCTCTGGCTGAATATAACACTGACCCTCAGGCGCACACACAATCCCTAAGAGAAGCATCTGATCCATCCTCTGCTGCAGACACATGAAATTAAATCAAATCATTTATTTCATGGAAACAAATCGCCTTTTACATATCCTTAAACCAATTAGAAGTGCTTGTGAAGGCCAGGAAGTCAAGCCTTTGATGTGCACTAGCGGATGTTTCCGTTGTGACAGACAGAGGAACATTACATCAGTGTAGCATGACAATGACATTGTATGACAACGCTGGTATATTCTGTTATCTTGTAAATAACACATTTCTCAGACATATAGGTATACAAAAGACGTGAGGAATAGGCTGAAAAATCAACCTTCTTTGCAACAAGTGTACAATGAAAGACAAGCACTAAATGCCGCCATACACCAGAGATGCTTCATGCACAACTACAAGTACATTGGAATCACAGAGGTCACAGCGGATCATCCATGTGTTCAAGAAGGATAACAGAAACCTCTTCTTAATCATTGCACCAAAATGTACAGGATACTGGGTGGAATGAAGCTGAGATTTGAAGCCCATTGACTGCTAGCCATAGCACATTGCAGATATATTCCTCAGTCTGAAACACATGTAAGGCATTGTAACATACTTGGCATCTGTAAGCCATGTGCCCTTGGTTGTCCCTCCAACCCCCCAACCACCGTTTCTAAATATGCTGTGACGACTGACAAGGCCTAAGATTGCTATAATGGTTTAGAAACCATGTAATCACAATTACATAGCCATCTTAGGAGTAATATTGCTATTGTGCACTGAAGTACGATATTGAAAATATCACCTGTCTATCCATATCAGGCACCCAAGCCATCCTTCAAAGGGGAATACCAAAGTACCAAACAATATGACCAGCATGTAGTTAATGTCACTTGTTGGAGAACAAGTGTTGGAACCCTGGTAACAATTTAAGAATGCTACAGCCCCCCCCCCCTTGTTGGGGGAAAGGGGCTTGCAGTATCCCTCCAACTAAAAATGATGTTCAGAATGTTGAACTCTGCAGTAAATGTCAACTGTAGTAGGTGTATTACTGTACAAGAATAAGCAAATCCCTAAAAAATCACACCTTGGCTCACAAGCCTACATCTTAAAGGTTAAATCATAATTGAGACCTGTAACATTCAAAAACTAGACTTAACCACACTGGAAGGGTATTCACCTTATTTACCAGATGCGACTTCTTCCTTGTGAATTGCTGTATTGCCTGAGTGTATTCATTTTGTTCTGCCAGCAAGATACATAGCAATTGCATGGTTTGCTACAACCAGGGGCATTGCTAGGATTGTGATAAGCCTGGGACAACCTTGGGCAGATAAGGCAAAGGAAAGAAGCTGAATGGTGGGTGTGACCAGGTTTAACATCAACTTTCAGGAAATGCGTTGGGAAGAGTCTATGCTAGAAACGTTACCACACCCACCGATCCCACAAGGCTGTCAGCTTGAATCTCGGGATATATTGCATATATATTGCATATATGCTTGTTTTGAACTGCCTCTATGTAAGTAGTTGGTATCTTTTATCTAGAACACATTTTATATGCTTTCACACTATAGGAGTTTTTTTGATTTATCTTACATGTATGATTTGCCAGTGAACCATTAATTATTCCCTATGTGAGTGTTTCCATTGGACACCAAAGTAAAGCCAAAGAGGTCACCCGTTTCACTGCAAAGGAGAGATGGTTGATAACTCCTGACTTAAGAATATTCTACCATACTGTGATCATAACTCATAATTTAGAGTCAATTTCCTTGGGTAAGCAGCCATCTCATATTATATGATAGAGGTGCACCTGGGTGTTTTGCCTTTATATACGAAATTCACTATGAAGGCGCTTTCTTCATATATGTTGAACACTTCCCTCACATTTTCCTTGGAGTAATCTACTCGTTTCACGATTGGACTATATCACTTCTAATTGTAATATTTATGGGACTTAATATCTTTGTCAATTTAGAGCTGAAATTTTCTGTTAGTATATGCTGTTTACAATCTTGCCTGTATTGTTTTTGCCAGTGGCTTCCAATTTGGGTTTATTTGTACAATAACTTTGAAATTTAAAGTGGAGTTCCACCCAAAAGTGGAACTTCTGCTTATCTGCTCCCTCCCCCCTCCAATGCCACATTTGGCACCTTTCAAGGGAGAGGGGGGAACGGGTGCCTGTTTTTAACAGGTACCCTTCCCCCACTTCCAGGAGACTGCGCCGCAGCACCATCCCTTGGTAGTTTGGCCCCCTCCTCCTTCCCCAGCCGCCAGGCCAGTTAGAAAGCACAGCGCGCTTCGCAAATGCACAGTAAGGGTCCAACTGTGGAGCCAAAAGGCTTCACAGCCGGTTTCCCTTACCAGGAATGGCGGTGGCAGCACCCGGGAGCCGATCCATAGATCGACAGGGGTGCCGACATCATGGGCTCCCTGGACAAGTAAGTGTCCATATATTAAAAGTCAGCAGCTACAGTATTTGCAGCTTCTGACTTTTCATTTTTTCCCCAGGCTGGAACTCCTTTTTAAGTAGTACTTCTGGCCTGTTGTGGTTATGAGATCTGCAAATCTCATACATGGAAGCACTAATGTTGTTTAATGCTGGTTTGCTCCCTTCTCCTCTTGTCCAGTCACAGAATGCCTAGTATTCCATGAACTTTACAATCCAGAAATGACAAAAACCTATCTGCCTATAATTCCACTTTCAGGAGTGTAACGCACAGCGAGCAGGGGTCAGAAATGCATAACACAGAGCCAAAAATGATTCCCATTTTCCAATACAATTCCCCCTCCCCTGTACAGATCCCCTCAAACTCCCCAAAGTTCAATGTTCTATAACTCCCCCCCCCCAAATCCCCCCTGTTACAGATCTTCCCCTCCCCCAAATCCCCCCACCTGACACATCAGAGCTAAGGATGGCACTGCAGCAGTGAAACAAAGCAACACAATTAGGGTCATCGATTTGAATCCTAAGCACAGCACTACCTTCGCTGCTTTATCCAAGTCAGTGTCTCATAAACTGCTGCAGCCACAGCCAGAAAACTAGTATTTTCAGAAGAAGGTCAGAAGGAGGTCAGCAGATTCAGTCCAATTTTTCTCAGTAAAGAGTTCCTTTAAATCTTACATTGCTGTCTGTGCTCCAAGGCAAGGGAACAGACTCCTGTTCTAAAGGAAAAAATATAAATAGAAACATTTAGACTAAAAATCAAATATGAGCAAAAAAAAAGGACAACATTTGCATTTGCCTCATAATTAGGGAAATGCTCGTGAGCTGCTACAGTTTGCTTACAAGCTCATATTTTAATTGATGATTTTTTTGTGACTGCAGTGGAGTATTTTATTTGAAGGCTGAAAGCATCATGTTAAGTCCCAGTGCTATATGGTAATTAAATGTCTATTGTTGGAATATATTGCTGTTATTTCTATTTATAGAAATACAAAAATGTACCCTTGCTGTATCCAAAAGAATGGCTCCCGCTGCAATCATCACAGCGGCTAAAATTCTCTGTTGTATTCTAAGAAGAAAAAAAAAAAAACAACAAAACCACAACAATGTGTAATATAAGTTAGAATATTAAATGGATCTTACAGCACAAGCTTCTCCCTAGTTAGTATAATGGATAATCCACGCTATGCACATTTTCCGGCATGAGTTTCTGCACTAGAAAATGAGAAAAGCTGGTTTATCAGGGACAGTAACACTTTATTCCCAAAGGACCTTGGCTAAGTCCATTTTCTGACTGCAGCATTAATTGAAAAGCAGGAGTAGGGAGGCCTGTGAATGGTTCTGCTATGACAATAAATCGTCCCGACAAAGACAAATGCATGCATTTACTGAGCAGCCCAAGACTTCCTTACAAACACGCACAGAGCTGCACCAAGCATAGCATCTGCCTATATCATCATACTTTTTTTTTTAAACTCAGTACCTGAAAGTGAGAATGGTGTACATTTATATAGGTCATTTTATAAGTCTGACAGTATTGCTAAGGCGTCTTGCAGAAAAAGTAGGTTATTTGAAACACAAATAGGGAATATCGCTTTTTTTTCTTAACACCATTATCCTGGATACAAGAATTGAAATGGTCTCAACTGATATCATGAAGTTTTGCCATGTGCTGAGGGACTAAAGGGTCTGTGCAAAAGGCATACCTGGGTACTTGCTTAAATTTTGATCTTGTTGCCAGGTCATTACCAGAATTGTTATAATGCTTGGAATTCCTATTAAGGAGATGTAAACAAAGAGCAGTGTGTGTGATGTCATTTTATGCCATGAAAAGAAGAGGAGGGGTCCACGATGCATAGGTGCCAGCCGGGTGAGGATTCAAGGGCAAGGGTGCAGGCTGATGATGGTGCCCAAATTGATCTTGGCTACAACCAGCAAGTCAGATTATTAATTGTGATTATTGCTAGCGGATATGGCCACTATCAATAATAATTATGTTTGCTGCCGTTAAAACACAATAGCTCCTCGGGAGGAATTCCTCCCTCAAAAGAAAGGTAGGTGAGGCACAGTAACCTTGTGCCTGAGAGAGAAAGGATACGGTGTACGAGTCTACTGGGGTTAAACAGTTTGTGAGTGTACTCTGAGACTGGATTAGTTGCAAAGAGATTTTTTGTTGAGGAGCTTTGGTAGGCTGGGGGGTGGAATAGGCTTCTGTACGGGCTGTACTAGCTGCTTCAGGCCCAGGAGCCATAAAGGTGACTTGTGAGGCTGAGGAGAACATGATGGCAGTGCCTGGCAGTGAAACTAGTGGGCACAATGGCTGGGGAAGCAAAGCACCATGATAGGCAGCACAGGAGGAACACAAGCAGGCAGGCTGGACAATTTGGACAAGACAACATTTGATCTACAGGACCAGATTGTTGGAATGGCATATTTTTTATGTGGGGGGCATGTTACCAAGGCAGTGCTGTATTTATGTAATTAGGAGTGAGTGCTTAGAAGAGAAGAAAACCTGCTGCCGCTGACTTTTAGTCATCATAATTGACAATACAAATAATAATAAATATTTCTAAAGAAACATAGCTAAAAATATAGCTAAAGGCATTTTTTTTAGTTTTGGAAAGAGTAGAGAGGGATTATAACACCTGTCATGTATTTATTGCTGTATGTGCTCTCATTGGGGAGATACAATCTGTCTGTTTGTCCTGTTGATTATTCTCACTTAAGCCCAGTACACATGGGGCGACGATCGCACGTACGATCGTGTCAAATCGTATGTTGGCTGTTGTATGTAGCATACTGACTGCACTACACAATCGTACGACCGCAGAAGAACGTTCAGGTGCATGTAATTAGCATCCAGCCATTCCTGACTTTGGAGAATGCGTGTTTTGCACAATACAACTTTGTTGTACCAACTGCTCTGTACACACGATACAACGGTCGTATGAGAGCTTGTTGGTACGACCAAGTTTTCTAGTCTGCTCATACAACTCCGTTGTACAACCGTCGTATGTTCGACTGTTCAAATCGCGCATACGAACGATCAATTTTGCATACGTGAGTACGACCTGTTGTATGCGATCGTCGTCCCATGTGTACGGGGCTTAAGAATGAGAGTGAAAGAAAACCCCAATTTTGGGTTGTCACCAGAACAGAAATAGCGGGTACAATAGTTCTGCTGACAAGCAGAGATTCCTTCATTTTGCAGGGATGTCCTCTGACTTCTAGAGTTGGTTATGGGATAGGAAAGGAACAGAAACTTCCCCAATGGTACACCGATGGCAAAAAAAAAAAAAAATTAACAATAACTCTTCTTTACTCTGTCCAAAATAAATAAAAAAAGTTTTGCTTTTAGTCCTACTTTAGTAGAACTGGAGCTCTCAGCTTTTCTAGTGTTGATTTTGTAACAGGACCAGCACTGGAAATGTTAAAATCTGTCTTGTACACGCTTCAAAATAAATGAAAGTGAAAGGAATGCGGTCTACCACCATATTGCTACCAGACCTGCTGCTTGGCATTGGGCTGGTATTTCCTTATTTATTCACAGAAAAAAACAAAGCATTTGATCGTTCTAATGTGGGTGTTACAGTATGGGACTTGTGTCAGAGAAGACAAGCTGCTCCTGTGGGGAATGGATAGTTCTGTTTTTTTAATATAACCAAGTAATGCACAGGGAACAACAGGTTATTAAAGCTGAAGTATGGGAGAAAGACAATTTTTGGACATTTTTGATTTAAGGTTAAGTTACCATTATTGATGTCTGGCCCATGTGTTTGATTACTTTCATACACCGTAGTAAATGCTGAACATCCACTGCTGAAACTCTGCAACAGCTCTGGCTGGAGTACAGATTTCACAGCAGGTCACTTGCTATCCTACTTCTCCACATCTTGTATTCTCCACTAAATACAAGGTGTTCTGAGACTGAAGAACTAGAAATTGTGACATTCATACATCAATCCTCCAATCACAGAATGCTTTACACTTTACAGCCAGAACTGTAAGTTCAGCGCTCACTGTAGTGTGCGTCAGTACTGAAGCTAACAGTTTTAGCTAATGCTGCAGCAGCCACACATGGGAAACACATCGTTAGAGGTAACTTATTTTTACATTGAAAATGTTCAAAACATTTTTCCCTGGAGTTTAGCTTTAATATATTTCCAGGGATAGCAATAGACTTAAATGATTCATCCACTGAACCCTTACATCAAGTGCTGATCCTCAAATATGTGTCCACAAACAAGATGTACTTAAAGCGGAGTTCCACCCAAAAGTGGAAGGACTCCTCACCCCCTTACATGCCACATTTGGCATGTCATTTTTTTGGGGGGAAGTGGGTACCTAGTTTTGACAGGTACCAAGCTCCCACTTCCACTTGGGCCACCTAGGTGACTCAAGCAGAAATTCTCCTCTCCCCCTCCCTCCCTGCAATCTTCTGGGACATGTCACAGGTCCCAGAAGATTGCTGGGCCATTGAGGTGGCACATTGCAACTCGCACCCGGCTGTGAAGCCACAAGCTGTCACAGGTGGGTGCCCACACTTGTGATGCCAACACTGGGGAGAGGCAAAGGGGGTTCGGGTGGCCGCATCGCTGGCTCCTAGGACAGGTGAGTGTGTGTTAAAAGTCAGCAGCTACACTTTTTGTACTCCACTTTAACCCCTTAACATCACCTCCCAGCAGCAAGGGGCTTTAATGCCCGGGAGATGACATGGCTTCTGTATCATATGACTACTGTAATATGACTGCCACCGTAGACATACAGTATACAGTAAGTGGAGCAGCTTGGCATTTAAGCCCATCTTTCTTGCCATGGCATATATGCGCTGCACGACCGGCAAGAGGTTGAATCCCAAGACTGACCAATCTTGGGGGAATAGTGAATCCCTGTACTGGATACTTCTGGCAGATAGATATTGTCTTCTCTCAAGATACAATAGTGTCAGAGGTGCCTGGAATTACTGCTCTAATGACAATGTATGATTCAATTACTTTTTTTGGCCTAACAAAGACAATTCATATCTACGCTTCAACTAAGCGAACCTAAAGTACCTTTCTAGTTACATAGAAGTCCCTTATTCTCACCTCCTTCATGCACCATTTTTTAATGCAATTTATACATATCCTACTGACTGATAATGTGATGGTGCTGGGTGCTCTTCTTCTTCTCCTCTGGAAGCTGTTATCAACCCTGACTTCATAACATCAGCATGATGCTCCCCCAGGGAGTGTGTGCCATGACAGTCTGAGCTCACAAGAAGTGGGTTGAATGACAATACCTATATGTTTTTTCTATATATGTAATGCTCACTATAAAAATAAAAAAAACTTATGGTACTTGAAACGTGTTTGCATGTCTGAGAATACTCTAATGTATCTGGCCTAGATTGAAATGCTGCTAGAGATCAAGCCTTTATCCATTACATTTCCGTGTGTAGGAAACAAACATTTGGTGCAAATAAATAGCTCATTAAAAATGTAATTAAAATTAACTGGACTTTTCTTCCTTTTAACACATCTGGGTCAGCTTAGTATTCATTTATGACAAACCATTGTCTGGTATTTTCATGCATCTAACCACAATATATTTTATTATTTCCTTGTGTTTAATCATAGTTTAATGTAACATTTTCCATTTCTGCAACATAAAAAAGCTAGAAGATATGGGTGACTAGAAAGCTTGTGTTAAGGCTCACTTATTCAATAGCTAAAGTGCAGGTCTAGCCATCCATTGTGCATAGGCCATCTGCATCTAATTATGCACAAACATGCTTATCTTCATGCAGAGCACACAGAAAGTTTTATTTCCAAACGGGAAGAACTGACTGAGTACAGTTCCCCACAGTTCCTCAAGGAGTACTAAACCTTTGTGTACCAAATTTCACACCTGTGTCATTTGGAATAATTATCTATAAATTTATGGCCAAATTAGACAACTCTTGACATTCAACTAAAAGAATGTTATTGTGTGTTGAGTAGTCAAGCGGGTATGCATCTTCTTACAAAGTTAAGTCAAGCTTCACATATCACAATTTAAACTAGATTCAGTCTTGCCTAATGCCCCGAGTATTTGTGAAAGGGTTTGTGTATGAACTTTTTCAGTTGGCTCAGAATAACACTATCACGACCAGTGGCAATTTGGCAATATACAATATATACATAGATAAAAGCAAAACATTGCAAGTGAGGAAGGTCTGCCCCTTACGGTATTCTTATGGTTCATTTTTTTCCTTTACAGCCCATATTAAAAGTAAAGGTTAACTGAGTTCTATAGGCAAAAAGCTGCAGGTTCAGTAAGGTGTGAGCAAGCAGTATTCTTATTTACTACTGTAAGAATCTTCCTGGTCATATTCACACATACCCCATATTGTCAAAAGTATTGGGATGCCTGTCTATACACGCACATAAAATTGAATGGCATCCCTGTCTTAGCCTGTAGAGTTCAATATTGAGTTGGCCCATCCTTTGCAGCTATACCAGCTTCAACTCTTCTGGGAAGGCTGTCCACAAGGTTTAGGAGTGTGTCTGTGGGAATGTTTGATCATTCTTCCAGAAGTGCATTTGTGAGGTCAGGCACTGATGTTGGACGAGAAGACCTGTCTCATAGTCTCCTCTCTAATTCATCCCAAAGGTGTTCTGTTGGGTTGAGGTCAGACCAGTCAAGTTCCTTCACTCCAAACTCACTCATCCATGTCTTCATGGACCATGATTTGTGCACTGCTCCAAATCATTTGGTGGAGGGAGGATTATGGTGTGTGGTTGTTTTTCAGGGGTTTGGCTTGGCCCCTTAGTTCCAGTGAAGGGAACTCTTAAGGCATCAGCATACCAAGACAATTTGGGGATGGCCCCTTCCTGTTCCAACATGGCTGCACACCAGTGCATAAAGCAAGGTCCATAAAGACATGGATGAACAAGTTTGGGGTGGAAGAACTAGACTGGCCTACACAAAGTCCTGACCTCAACCGGATAGAACACCTCTGGAATGAATTAGAGTGACGAGTGTGAACCAGGCCTTTTCTTCCAACATCAGTGCCTGAACTCACAAATGCTCTTCTGGAAGAATGGTCAAACATTCCCATAGACACACTCCTAAACCTTGTGGAAAGTTTAGCTGTTGAAGCTGTTATAGCTGCAAAGAGTGGGCCAACTCAATATTGAACCCTACAGACTAAGACTGGGAGGCCATTAAAGTTCATGTGCATGTAAAGGAAGGTGCCCCAATCATTTTGACAATATAGTGTATACTAATCAGCCACAACATTATGACCACTGACAAGTTAAAGTGAATAATATTAATTATTATTGTTGTTTCATTCCTAAATACCACAACTGTTGAATCTTTGAACTACCAACAACAATAACTTAAGCTTTCAAATATTGTTTCCTATGTCTAGTGCAATGCTTCATTGATTTTATTGACGTTTGTAAAGTTATGAATAATTAACTTTATTACAGTCAATGGCAACATAAGATCAACTGTGAACAATATTATGATAGCTGATGTCAGATCAGTTTTATGTCAGTACACAGGAGCGAAAGTGGATACGTCTTGATTACAAATGCTGGAACTAGATGCCATTTGATATTCAATCATGTGAGAAGAAGCCGGGGTCACGTCTCTGAGGGACAATGAGGTCATCTGGCTTTACGCTTTGACAGTTTATTGTCTTAGTCAAAGTACTGCAAAGTACTCTTTATTAGTCAACACAAAAAACTTGTGACGTGAACAAGATCTGTCCAAGTTAGCAGGCCAGTGCATAGACTGTTAATATCTGTTTTCTATTTCAAGTCTATAAATGTTTACTATTACTCAGACCCATTTCTCTGTCTTTGTGATTCTCCATGTGTTTATGCTTTCCATTATGTTTATATTTCTGCCATTTGATCTTTGTCCCAGAGGGACAGAAAAAAACACAAAGCTGTAAAGCACCGCTCTGCACATGCAGACAGAATCAATAGCAGCCAGAAAGACAGGTCTTAGTGACGATATGAAAGTCACACTAAACTTTGGTTTAAAAAATATTCATGTGCTGTATATATTCGTACCACAACAAATTACCTTCTGCTGTTCTCAAACCTCCAAATATCATTTTTATTGCTCCTGTGATTCGACTTCCTGTTAGCAGGTCACTGCTTTTGTTCTCTATGGTTCCACTGTGTGTAGGAACATAGCCACCTTCTTTTGATTGCTTCTGAAATGGACTTGGGACTATGGGACTGAGATTGCCTCTGAGATGGACTAAGGACTAGTGCGCATAGAGCAGTACAAATGACCACTATTAACATGCACTGCTCATTTAAAATAATACGTAAGTGGGGGGGGGGGGTAAACGAGAGGATTGGTAGATAGTGGATGGTGTTACAAGGAGGCAGAAAAACACGGTAATAAATCATTTAATGAAAATGTATTGCAAGCCATTAAAGATTGAATGTATATGATTGAATATTGGAGAATAGGGATATCATTTTAGTGCCACTTTAAGCTGTGCATTCTTTTTTGGTGCTGGAAGCCTAGTGAAAAACATAATGGCTCATTACTTTTGGCACTGAAAACAAATGAGACCTGACCTTCAACATAACCTATCCTTAGCTTTTCATCTCACCCTGACACTTTGGGGTCTATGTATAGCAAATCATTTGCACAAAAGTTACACATAATACCTGTAATATGGGAATGTCAGTTTCTACTTGTTGTCTTTCACAGGATGACTTTTCCTTAACATTGGTTCCCAAGAGAAAATAACCTTAAAAACATTCAACCAGAAGAGTTAAAGCCCATACACACGGTACAACGGTTGTACAACCGTTGTTCGATCATCCGACCATTAGTACACACGATTAGAACAGCCGACGTGCGACGGTCGTACAACAGGGGTTGGATGAGCAGACTAGAAAACTTTTGTTGTACAACAAGTGGTTGTAGGACTGTTGTACCGAGTGTACAGAGAAGTTGGGCCAACAAAGCTGTACGTGCAAAACACTCATGCTCAGAAGTGTCCATTCGTGTAAACCTACTTTCCTAATTCACAAATCACATTCACCTGAACATCCTCTTTATACGCTCGTAGCACGTCACCACATTAGGCTTGGTAGTATGATCGCTTAGTGCACGTCAGTAAGTGAGACACAACAGCCAACATACAAATGTGGACGTCTGGTCGTACGACCATTGCAGCGTGTGTACGAGGCTTTATAGAACATTCAACCAATAGAAAAAATTGCCTAATAACATTATTAACCACTTCAGCCCCGGAAGGTTTTGCAGCTTTAGGACCAGAGCACTTTTTGCGATTCGGCGCTGCGTCGCTTTGACTGACAATTGCGCGGTCATGCGACATTGTACCCAAACAAAATTTGCGTAAAAAAAAACCTAAACTTAAAATCGTTTTTCATTCTTTAAACCCAAAAAAACGTTTTAACAGCGAGAAGAAAACAAATATCGCCGCTATTCTTTACTGCGTCTCCGCTAGTTTATGGTGGTTTTCTTTCGAGATAAACACCCCTTTTTTCCTGCGTTTAAAACAAACCCATGTTACAGCGTACTGGCGCGTTAACAGTCAGTTTCGCTGCGTCGCGGCTTAGCGTTTTTCACGAGACCAGGATTTCGACGTTTTGGAAGGCCCCGACTTCACCAATTATTACAATAATCCGTTAAAAAAGATAACCAACTTACAAGA
>BLSH010320286.1:669162-691838 GCA_018402905.1 Glandirana rugosa | reverse complement strand
ACATGTCGGAACATTTTGACACTTTTTTGGGACCAATGACATTTATTCAGCGATCAGAAATTTAAATGTCCACTGATTACTGTGTAAATGTCATTGGCAGTGAAGGGGTTAACCTGCAGGGGGCGATCTAGGGGTTAATAGTGTTCCCTGGGTGTGTTCTTACTGTGGGGGGGTTGGGCTAACATGGGCATGAGAGATCTAACTGATCCCAGTGACAGGGATCAGTAGATCTCTCATGCCCCACTGACAGGGCGGGGAACCGCCGTGTTTACATCGGCGGTTCCCCGTTCTTTGCCCTGTAGCCGCTCATCGCGGCTCGCCGGCGGACATCGGGTCCGCCCGAGCCGCGGGCACACTCCTCAGGAGTGCGGCGGGGGTGCGCGCGCGCCGCCGGCGGCGCGCGCGCGCCCCCTGGTGGGCAGAATGCGAATCGCCGCCTATTTACGTCGATTCGCGCCCAGCTCCCCGACTGCCGCCGTGAAAAGACGGCGCGCGGTCGGGAAGCGGTTAAAGATTGAACCAGAAGAGGAAATATTTATTCTATCATAAAAACTCAAGGTGCCAAGCAGGCGTGATTGGGGAGCTAAAACCATACCCCTTCATTAAAGTGGTTGTCAACTCGTGAAAACCACTTTAACCTACAGGTAAGCCTATCATAAGGTTTACCTGTAGATGCCTTGCATATCTCCTAAACCTGTACGGTTCAGGAGATATGCAGTGTATGTGCTGTGCCGACGTCATGTCGGCACATGCGCAGTGAAGAAATGGCCTCGGTGCCGTTACGCCACTGCAATCGTGCCATGATTGGTGGCTCCCGCACGCATGCGCGGGAGTGATGTCACGCGACTCCGGCCAGTCACAGCACCAGAGTCATGGCCCCGGAAGGAAGAGGGGCTGAAGATGGATGCGGCCAGCACAGGGGACAGCGATGGACACCGCAGGCTTCGTTTGCAGGTAAGTGCCACATAATGGGTTACTATGCGATGTATAGTAGCTCATTATGCTTCTACATTACAGGGGTATATTGAGGAAGTAAACCCAATCTGGGTTTACTTCCTCTTTAAGATGTAAAATGCTGATTAAATGGAGGAAAGATCTTTGTTGGAATTATTGCGGCTTATGGTTTTAAAGCTACCAAAATGCATTGGCTAGTTACCTTTGATGTCTATGATGGAATACATGCCTTTGGGCTCTCAAATCATTGGTGTGGTGATCTTATTCATTCACATTCACTGATCTATGAAACAAGTCCATTTTACTGCTTTATGATACCATACATTACTCCTATACTACATTTAAAACATTTTAATTCATTTTTTTGGGATAACATTATTTATCACAGAATATGAGTCTGCAGATATCGGATGTTTGACATTTAACCAAACTTTTTTTCACTCATTGGTGGAACCCTGTAAAGGTCCTAACTGTGTACAACATCTGACTCAAGATACCTTACCCATCCTTCCACAAGACATTCTGTGGAGATTACCTGGTTGGCAACCCCTGATATGGTATGGTGCTGATGGTGTTCAAATTGCTTATGGTGTTGCCTGCTGTTAAATAGGAACTCCGGACAGGTTTTTTTTTTTGCTTGCTTTGAATACAGTGAGGGGAGGAATCTCTGGCTTGTGGTCATATTTTCATCCCTTGTAAGTTTGGGAGGATTTCATTCCTCTTTGCCATTTGTCCAAGCGATGGTGGCTAAGAACAGGATGTAAGGGTAAATATACTTAAGTAGGATACTAACAGCAATAAAAAAAATGGCAAAGGTTATACCCTTTCTCAAAAAAACAGAAGAAAAACTTTTGGCCAGAGTTGCATTGTATTCTTTTCATACAGTAGGTAGTACATGTTCAGGCTCTTTGCAAGCACAAAGTGTGTTATGAGGTTTAGAAGTTCCTATTGCAGTATATGCAATAGTCATTAACAAATAGACACTTTTTATCTAGTGTACGTAATAGCCATCCAACTTAGCTCACCTAATACTTTCTAGGTGAAAAATATTCAGATAAGCTGACGGTCACTGTTTCTCAGAGCTGCTTGAAATAGAACATTGGTTAATGAAGGTACACAGAGCTTCAGGACAGTAT
Source organism: Glandirana rugosa (assembly GCA_018402905.1). NCBI lineage: Eukaryota > Metazoa > Chordata > Amphibia > Anura > Ranidae > Glandirana > Glandirana rugosa. The sequence goes on along the minus strand of BLSH010320286.1, from coordinate 689,748 downwards.
CATGAAGAATATAAAAGGCATCAAAGAAAAAAGAAACTATTTTGCTGATCTCCCGCTGAGCTGGGCAAGGCTTACAAAAGATAAATACCACCGACATTACAAAGCAACATCTAATTCATTTCTTTCCTTGTCATTGCTTGAAATAATTGCCCGGCACAACAAGCTAGGGAAATCAGTTTGCTGCTTTGCCTTTTAGAGGTACAACTTGGATTAGATGGTGTGTAGCATGGCTGATAAAAAGGAGAAAAAAAAATGTAAGTCTCTAATACAAAGAGGATTCTAGCAAATTGTTGGAGTGCCAGCGCAGAATGTGGCCTTGATATTTCCATGGTAACCGCACACACTGCAACGGCAGTTTTACCTAGACGGTATTCAAATGCTGCCTTAGAGGAAGTTTGCACAGTTTGTTATGGTCAAACTGAAGATGCTTTTGAAGAGATCTGTGTTTTTTCTGCTTCTAAAGAAGGATATTAAAATTATTTCTAGGTATGTATTTATTTTGTAGTCAGAGCATAGCATAACTCATGTGATTCCTGGTGGAAAGAATTCCACAGTTCTAAAGTATTGTACCATATTAGTCATAGGAGGTATAAGGAAGGACGTGTAGCGTTAATCAATACTTTTCATTGGTTAATCTATTAGATTAAAGTAAAACTCTCACAAACATGGGTAACTGAAAGGTTTTTAGGCAATGAGAAAATGCATAAACAGAAGCAATTGAACAATCTATAGCCGTGAGTAATCTTACAGTGAGGATTGAATGTCAACAGGAAAAGTAGATTCAAAACTACAGTTAGATAAATGTAAAAAAAAAAACCGCCCGACATTCGGGCTGTTTGTATGTCGGTTTGGCTGGCTTCTGTCGGACCTCCCCTGCCAGAACACTCCGATCAGCGCTCTCTGCCATTGGCTGAGAGCGCTGATCAGGAGTCAGTCCGCTGCTGGTTTTTCAGCATGCTTGGCCGACATACACATGGTCCGAATGTCGGGCAGTTTTTATTGAACCTGACATTCGGCCATGTGTACGGGCTTAAATGACTGTCAGGGAAGCTGGGAGGTGTTAGGTGCTAGGAACAAGCTTGACCTTTACAAGTCTGTTTTGCGTGTAATTTCAGCAACCTACATCTCTGGATCCAAAGTTCTCTTGATATACATTTTTTTTTTTACTAAGGGCAAGCTCTAGTCATTGCATATGCATTTTATGCATCATATGTTGTATCTGATTTGCCCAGGTTTGTGACAGCTTTTCCTTAAAATTGCAGCCTTTCAAGACTCTCTAAGACTTTTCAGTACTATTCTTAAAATGAGACCTGAGCTACCTCAAAAGCTTCCATGGCAACTTCTTCACCAACTTCATACCTTACCATAAACACACATACCTCCCAGAATATAACAAACCAGGGAGCTTTAAAGTGGAAAAGGAATTATGAATGTGCGCTTTCTCCTTCTTTCCCTTGTTGTTGACCACATACATGGGACAAGAGGCAGAACTTAAATCATTTTAATAATTAATAAACAGTAACTTAAAGAATACTATGGACACAAGACTTTTTGTGGATTAAAATGGCCGTGGCCTTTTATTATAGGTTTGATATACCGTTAAAACATATTCAACCAAACAGCAATTTTATAGACTTAGCTATTACCAGCTCAAGCCTTAATATTACACAACAATCCCCTTTCTCAGAAATGGATTTAAACCACATAAATTAGGCCACGACAAGGGAGGGAGGGCGGGACGTCCTTTTTCTTCAAATTCCCCGCCGACTGCTTCAATGCTGACGTCTTATCTTTTCTTTTATAGGACCAAGCTCGTGCCAGGACCGTTACTTGTCATTTCCACCAATCATAGGTAAGTGTAACCGAAAAAACAAACATCTTTTTTTTTTTTTTTTTTTTTTTATTTTAACAATCATGCTTTATTATCAATTATTTGTCTACCCTTGTCCCATATGTGTACGGAAGGGACGTTCTGCCCCCCCATACACATTCATTCTACATATTACAGTCAGACTGGGCTTTTCTGAGAAATCCAATAGATTTGATAACTATATTGCCACAATTGACAAAGCTTTACCTCACTCCATGAACATTCATAATCATGACTACAAAGTGTTAATATACAGTGATTAATGTGCAAGGTCTGCTTTTTTAAGTGCCACCCTATGCCCCTTAGTAGAGTACCCAAATTCTCATTGAGCAGATGCATCCAGCACTGTGATGCAGTGTCTTCCCACGAGATTTTGGGTGCTCGCCATGCTTGGTAAAATCACTGGCAGGAGGATGGTGTCACCCCCTTCACCATAGACGTTTCTGAAGGGATTTTTTTAAAGTGATTTTGTTTATTCCAGACAGTTGTCCATGGCCAGTTTAAACAACTGTCTTTACTATTTTATGAGTGTTCGTCTGCCTGGATGAACACCTAAGACATTAAGATGAAAAGGTTATGTTACTTTTAAGTAAAACTATAAGTAGTTTTATTAAAGATGTTTGGCTTTACTTTTCTTTTGGGGTTTATAAACCACTGTATTGTGACAGTAGTTCAACAAATAAGAAATATGTTATCACGTGATCCAGATATTGTGAATGATCCTTTCTCAAACATGAGGCTGTTGACCACTGTTATTTCACAAATCATCTACTACCTGCCCCCTGTGACCCAGGGGGTGGGATATAAACAATGTATAAATACAATAAAACGTTTATGATTCATTTTTTAATTTACAGTATTGCACTATTTTTCTACGCTATTGGAAAAAGTAATAATAAATAAAGTTCCTTATCAGCAAAGTGGTCTTTTACCTGTCCAACAAAGTTCCAAGCTTAGCCTGCCATGAGAAAAGGCAGAGAATCATTGTTTTAAAATAAGGTACCTGCTTTATATCTGTACTATATCTTGTACTTTGCAAGAATATAAAAACCTCATGTAATCCTTCAAAGTAAACTACAGGAAGCCACTCAGTTGTTCATATATTATAACAAAAGGCAATTCGTTTCACTCTGTTAAGGAGAGCATATGAATTTAAACTGTGTCATGTTATCTCTAAAGGGATCAGTTTGTTGTTTTCATCCCAAAGATTCCTATTGTTTCACATGTTCATTATAAGGTTTGCCAACATTTGCACAAAAGAGAACTTTGATAATGTCACTTGTCCATGAGCATAGTGACAAGATACAGATTAAAGTAGGGTAATTCACTGCTATTACGCTTGTACTGATCTTCAAAATCCAATTAAACCTTGTGGCTTTTAATAGCAGACTTCTATTTTAAGGTTTATTATACTATATTAGGATTGACATACATTGCTTCTGACATAATATAGATGCTTAATTGGAAAAAAAACGCTGGAGAAGCTTCATTTAAGCCCAGTCAGTTCTTAACCCCTCATTTCAGGAGGCGTCTGCATTATATTAGGAACTCTAATTTCAACTTCATTTAACAAGCCAGTTGGCCTGTCGAGTACTATCAGTACAATAGCAACAAATGAATCCTGGCCTGCACATTGTACAGTAAAATCCAATGTAATATATGCTTGAAAATCCTGTAGATACTTTAATATTGATAACTGTCAATTATTGATGAAAATAATGGAAACTAATGCGGATCTGCCCTATATGTTTATTGTTTTACCAGTATTTCTTATGGTAAATGGTTATGGTTTAATAAAACCTAATATTGTAAACGCTGACTTACATGGCAAAACACTTATAGGAATTGAATAGCTTTCCAAAAATTAAGATATCTGATTTGAATAACAAAGTTATTGTGTGTCTATGGACACTGTGAATTCTGAAGACACATCCCAGATGACTGATCTTAAAGTGGTTGTCAACTAGTGTCAATCACTTTCACCTACAGTTAAGCCTATAATAAGGCTTACCTGTAGGTGCCCTGCATATCTCCCAAACCTGCACGGTTTAGGAGATATGCAGAGTACTAGCTGTGCCGACGTCATTTCAACACATGCGCAGTGAAGAAACGGCCTCCATGCCAAAGGGGACTTACCCTTACAAAAGCTATTGTAACGTCCAGATGAGGCTAGCATTCATTTTGCCTAAATGAGTGTTCTTGTTTAGAAAAAAACATCTTCCATCTGATGGATGTTTTAATCATTCACTTAATGCCATTCAGTAGCTTTAGTGTAGGTTATAGAGGTAGAGACTAAACAGTATTTTGGATTTTATTGGCCATAGACTCAAGATCTTACTGGAGACTTTCAATACATTCTTGGGTCAAATGAGTAATATAATTACCCCATTATGCTTTAGGTTTCTATTAATAGATCTTTTCAGTTAGATGTTCCTGGAATATATCCAACAAGAACCTCAAATATGTCCAAACTACCGCAACTCTATTTTGCTCCAGGCAAATCATTTTTTATTATTTTATACATCCCAAAGAACTATAGTCATGTAGATGATAATTAGTATAAATTGTCAGCTGTTGCTAAAGATTTTGCTTATTAAATTGAGTAAATTGTAAAAATTCAGCTGAGTCTGCGCCTTTCATTTTTTGTAGAATATAATATGAGAGTACCGGAGGTATACCTTATAAGAACAGAATTTGAAATGTGTTTGTATCTTTCTGTCATTGAAACAGCTCATCTACAGTATATCTAAATGAAAATCTGGTTCAACAATAGATGCAAGACACAAACATACTATGTACATATGACAGACATTAGTGTATAGCTCAGGGGTCGTTTGAGACCCTGAAACATTGGTCTCTATAGAATTCAGTGAATTGTTGAGTTTCAACTATGGACTGCTGGCTTTTTGCTATTTTTCGAAGTTTGCAGTACCACTGTTGGCCAGGCACCTATTTGAACACAATAGAGTTGATTTACTAAAACTGGAGACCACAAAATCTGCCAATCAGCTTTAGGCTGGGTTCACACTGTTGTGCGGAGCGGCTCACAGCAGGGGTCTGTTGCGTCCCTGTTTTCCATTTCAAGGATGAATCAGGCACAAATTTTTGGCTGGATTTCAACCTGAAGACACACAGGACTCTTCTGCAAACCGCTTCGCAGCTGTCCCAGAGCCCGGAGCTGTGTGAACCGGCTCCATTGAGAGCCAGTCACAGTCCCCTGACATGCGAATTGGATGTGAGGAAACCCGCATCCAACAGAGAAAAGATATACCTGTGCTCAGATCCCAATAGCTTGTACATGTAATTGAACTATCAGGTGCTAAAGGGGTGTGCCCACATGTCAACACTACAAATACTGAATGGACCCTCTGCACACTGCTACACCCTTCTCAGCAAACTATGCAATGAAAAACAGGGATATTTAGTTCACATATATTGCAATACATGTTTAAGCTGACCAACTCGCCGCTGAAACCCTAATTCAATTCGCACTAGTGTGAGCCCAGCCTTAAACTTCGGCTTGTTCAATTAAGCTTTGACAAGAAAAAACCTGGAAGCAGATTTCTCTTTCTGGTTTCAATGCAGAGCGGTGCCAGCTTTTGCACTCTCCATTTTTAGTAAAGGAACCCCAATGACTTTTAAGAGTTAGTGCAGCATGGGCCATTTACAACAATCATAACCTGACAGAGGTTCTACGCCTACCCTCTTTTACCAAACAAAAGTCTTTTGGTGCAGTCTGCATCCCCATTGGAGAGATTTCCCATCACTTCCTGTCCTGTTCCTTTATTGTTATGAGGCTGCAAACTGCTATCTTATATGCACCTGTCTGTTGATAAAAATAAAATATTGCCTTTGAACACTGGCATAAGCATGAACTGTCATGCCTTCAGCAGGAAACCTCAATAGGATGTAACATATGAGACCTGTATTCATCAGTCATTGACAGTTGATTATGTACTCAGTATTTTCATATTTCCTCTGCTTTGATGTTTTAATTAAATACATATTTTGTTGGTTTCGCATAAAGGAAATAGTAGCTCAGATATCCCTTTATAACTGTGGCATCAACACCAAAATTCTTGGGTCCTTTTGACCTACAACTGACTGATACTACGCTTTTTATTAGATGAGATTACATATATAATGATATCAATGAGTAACACGCTGCTCATAAAGAAAAAAAAAAATTTGAGCATTCACAATGAAAACTCATCTCATCTCTCATCACTTGGGACTAAAACAGATACAGTGGTGAACAATCCATGGATAATAGAGATTACTTACTGTAATTCTCAGTAAGTTCTGATGTTATCATTAATTGCAGGTATTTCTATCAAGTGCTCCTGCCTACAGTATGTATAGGGGTGGCACAGTGGTGTAGTTGATAGCACTTTCGCCAGGCAACAAAAGGATCGCTGGTTCGAATCCCAGCCTCTACACTACCTGCCTGGAGTTTGCATGTTCTCCCTGTGCCTGTGTGGGTTTCCTCTGGGTTCTCCGGTTTCCTCCCACCCTCCAAAGACATGCTGGTAGGTTAATTAGATCCTGTCTAAATTATCCCTAGTATGTGTATGTATGAATGTGAGTTAGGGACCTTAGATTGTAAGCTCCTTGAGGGTAGGGACTGATGTGAATGTACAATATATATATGTAAAGCGCTGCGTAAATTGACGGTGCTATATAAGTACCTGAAATAAATAAGAAGGCTCATATTAGTTTCATATTCCCAAAGAAAATTTGTTTTACTTAACTATCTGGGAAGGAATAAACCACAAGGTAGGAAACGTAGAAGTATTGTTTATAACAACCAAACAGATCTCAGCTATTGAAGTCTCTTAAAAAGCAGCGCTTCAAAAATCTCTCATATTGTAAATCCTTGTATTGTGTAAGAAAGAAGTTCCACACAGACCTCCACCAAGGACACCGCCACACACCGCTCCTTACCGGATAACACAGACCCCGTATTACAGGTGGACCTCTTGCCCAGATGTCAGCACGTCTCCTCACCACTCCTGATAGTAAGCCGACAATGTTTCACACTAGCGGTCCCCGTGTTGAGCCTCCAAACATCCACTGCCTTTGGTTCAGCTCTATATTCATCCAATGCATCTCATGCAAATAGACTGGTCACGCTGGATAACTAACCATCAAGATGGCTGCGCCAGGATCTGATTCCTGGTATTCTGGTGACGTGGACGCTTAAGCCACGCCCTATGCACATTTCGGTACTAAAAGAACGTTGTCAGGGGCGTGGCCTAACGCAGAACCATACACCGTATATACCAGGACACCGGAAATGACTATGCATTCCACCGCACTTAATTGTCAACCAGGAGGAGCAGGAAGAGTCACCTTCTCCCCTTTAAACCACATACTAAAAAATAGTGGATAATAAATGAAATAATCCTGCGGACTAAATCTACCAATGTGTTATAAACAGAATACAAATTAAAAATGGGGAAACCCAATAACTATATGTTCCTCATAAATTAGGAACCATTGTCACCCTACCAGGACCGAGCCAGAGCTCCATCTAGTGGTCATGTATCCGAACTACATGGCCAGTTATATATATATATATATATATATATATATATATATATACATTATCATTTCTTATACATAAAAATTACTAATTCACAATGACTGATACTATGCTTTTTATTGGATGAGATTACACATATAATGATATCAATGTGTAACACACTGCTCATAAAGAAAAAAAAATCTGAGCATTCACAATAAAAACTCATCTCATCTCTCATCACTTGGGACTAAAACAGACACGGTGGTGAACAATCCACGGATAATAAATATTACTTACAGTAATTCTCAGTAAGTTCTGATGTTATCATTATTTGCAGCTATTTCTATCAAGTGCTCCTGCCTACAGTATGTGTAAGAAGGCTCATATTATTTTCATATGCCCAAAGAAAAATCAGTTTTATTTAAATATCTGGAAAGGAATAAACCACAAGGTAGGAGACGTAGAAGTATTGTTTATAACAACCAAAGAGATCTCAGCTATTATTGTTTCGGGTCCAAAGGTATCAGCTGGAAAGTAACACTTGATTGGCTGCTAGGGGAAATGGTTCTTTAGAAACAGTTTTTTTTTTCCTTGTTATTTAATCATTTTGAAAGTATCACTAGAAAATATTATGATCTCCATTTGTTATATTCTGAAAGAGTCAATAAACTTAGAATAAGCCTATCTTTAACATTCTCTGTGTGGAAAAAAATCTGTATTAACAACATTTTTGTATTGTGCCATATCTATTCATTGCGGGCTTTCCTGCTAAACGATACGACATAAAAATGAAATGATATGCAAATGCATGCAGATTATTTTTATTCAAAAATCTAATTCTTTATACAATGTTATATGGTCTATATTATTTGTGTCATGAAGTAAAGAGAGGTTAAAGTATGGAGCCAACATAATCAAATAGTGATAAATATATTAAAGTGTTGGAAAAATTAACACATTTAATTGCTGTTTTATGTGACACTAAAATGGTTTGCATAGTCATAACTGAAGCACATGTTTGGTGTATGAATACTTAAGCCTGGAATGTGTTCAACTTACTCTTTCATACTGATTTGTATTTCATTCAATATTTTGTTTCTAATAATACCATTTTTAATTATACTATCTGTAGTTCTTATGCTTAAAAGCACATCTTACTGTTCACATCCATAGTACATATGATGATATACACATTTTATTAAATGATTATGTTAAAGCATATTAAAGTCAAAAACTAAATGTAATATATTGAAGTTTATCAGTTCTTAGATATGATGGATGCATGTGATCCATTTTCTTTTTTAAGCTTTTTCCCTTTACTTTCATTTGATGATCCTGCCAGTAATACACTTCCTGTTCTAAGTTAACAACTCACAATCACTATAATGCATCTGTAAAGAAGCATCATTGTTATCCTAGGACAACAGATCATGTCCACCTCTCTTCATCTCTATAACATCAGTGGAAGGTGTTCTGTACTGCAAAGTGCAATCACAATGTTGCATGAAATAAGACTACAGAGTGCATAGGAAAGTACTGGATTGCTGGCAGGGTCAATGGTTATTTCTTTGCTTTTTTTAAAGCGGAGTTCCACCCTAAAGTGGAACTTCCATTTTAATGGAAGGTGACCCCTCAACATGCCACAATTGGCATGTCTTTTTTTGGGGGGGTGACCAGGTCCACTTATTCCCCTGGCGCCGCGGCTCAGGGAAGGAAGTCCACCCCCCCTCTCAGCGATCTTCTGGGACACATCACAGGTCCCAGAAGATATGCCGGCCAGTCACAAGGCGCAGCACGATTCGCACATGTGCAGTGCACGTCCGGCTTTAAAGCCAAAGCCGGGTGCCCACACTTATGATGCGGCACCGCCGAGGGGAGGGGGCTAAGAGCAAGCTCTCGGGCGGCTGCATCGCTGGACCATGGGACAGATGAGTGTCCGATTGTTAAAAGTCAGCAGCTACACTTTTTGTAGCTGCTGACTTTTGCATGGGTGGAACTCCGCTTTAACAGACATCACAAAACACATTTAAAGTAGAACTATAGGCAAAACTTTTTTTTTTCCATTTTGGATAGAGCAAGGGAGGGTTTTAACTCATGTCCGATTTATTTTCATCATTTGTATCTCATTGGGGAGATTGGGGAGCCAAATAGGAAGTGAGAGGCAATCCCTGCAAAGTAAGGGGATTTTTTGGGGGCCCCCTGGCCACCAGAACTAGTGCCCCCATTGGAATAGTTCCCCTATATTACTTTTCTGGGGACAACCCAAAACTTGGGATCTTTTTTTACGTTTCACTTTCAATGATAATGGTAAACAGGGCAAATAGAAGAGGGCGACAGACAGCAATAAAAACTGACAGGTGTTCTATTCCATCTCTATTCTATTCAAATCACAAAAAAAGTCTTGCCTTTAGTTATACTTTAATGATAGTTTTACAGGATGGATAGAGAGCAAATATAAGAAGTTTATTGGTAGGGATAAGAAATACTACAAAGAGACACTATCACATTGCTCATGCATATGAAAGAGACAATAGGGCCCTACAACCCCCCCATAATCCCCTTACCAGCATTCCCTACTGCTTTTTCCTTTTCTGCAGCCAGCACTGAAAATACTGGTATCCTTGGCCCAGGGAAGCAGTGAAATAATACCCCAGTCACATGAACTTGCTTAGGCCAAAAATTGGCTCATAGACCCAACCCGGTCACAAGTAAGGAGGTTACATGTTACTCCATAGAAGTGCGAGGTATTGCCATCAGCTCCAGAGTAGGAAGGAGCGGCAGGGGAGCACTGGTGAGTATAGAGGGGTTGAGAGGGCTCACTTTTACAAAAACACTATCACTTTCCCCAGCACTGGCAAGGATGGTGGGGTAGATTTACTAAATCTGCAGAGTGCAAAATCTGGTGCAGCTGTGCATGGTAGCCAACCACTTTATAACTTCAGCGTGTTCCATTATGCTTTGAAAAAAAAAACTGGTTTCTATGCAAAGCTGCACCAGATTTTACACTCTCCAGTTTTATTAAATCAACCCGTGTCTATTTAGGCCTCATACACACACGGACGTTTTTACAGTCGCGTTTTTGAGGCTTTTTTACAGCTTAAAAACACTTCTCCATCTTATTTAATGGCCTCAAACACACACAGACATTTTGAGCTGTAAGTGGCCAAGGAGTTTTTAAGCTCCAAAAAAAAAACACAGCCAGCGCGTTCTTAGGCTCCAGCACTAGAGCTGTAAAAGTGCAGACGCTGACAAAAGATAAAAAATGTGCTTTAAAAGAGAAGTATGGATTTCCATGTTTTTTCCCTATTATACTTACCTAGATGGATGCAGCATCAGTCTGATGCTGCATCTGTCCCCCAGTGTCTGTACACTGAGAACCGAGGCACCGAACATCACCGATGCCTCAGTTCTTACAGATCTACGAGCAGAGAGCTGCTGGCTGTCAATCAGCAGCTCTCATCCCCCCCCCCACTGGAGCGCTGAGTTGTGGAGAGGCAGGGATCGGCTCTCTCAGGCTCTCAGCGGCTGTTGATCCAGGCACCTGATGGATCCCGACTGTTGAAGTCTTGATGACGCGCTGCCTATCCCGACTCCTGTGACGTCAGCAGAGAGCAGACTTTAGGATCCATAGGAGAAATATGGCCAAACAAGCCCAGGCCATACTTCTCCTTTAACATTGTATACTCAGAAATTCACATTCGGCCAGTGTGTACTGAAGTTGGTCCAACAGAAGCCGCTCATTCAGCCAGCTACTATCGAAGGGGCATGACTGAAAAAGGTCGGCTGATCAGCTCCCGATCAGCGCTCTCAGCAAATGGCAGAGAAACTGACCAGAGTGTTCTAACACAATGGAACAGCAGGCGAGATCACTGTACTAACGTTGGATATTTAGTACAGTGGCTCCTCCTGAGCTGTCAGTTTTTGTTCTTTCAGATGTGCTGGCTTCAAAGAAAAAAGACTACTAGTGTGTACAAGGCTTAATAGGTATCAACTAAAACAGTCACTTTGCCTTTGCTGAGATTAGTGAAGTACAACTCCAACACTCTCAATGAGCACCAACAACCAAATGTATAACACTGGAACCAATCACCTTACAGCACAGTTGAACATCTTCAATAGAGATAAGAATATTTATTTACCTGGTAAGGGAGCTGACTGGCAAATTAGTTGTGATGTGTAAAGGCCAGAATCAGGGAAGGCAATACAAAATGCATCTAGATTTCTACATATTGACAGGGGAATTCAATAAAGCTTTAATTGCACATTTCTAGTAGTAGGCCTCTTTCAAACTATCAGTGTCTAATTCAGGCAAGCATTTGTGCCACTTTCAGTAACATTATCGACATGGGTGACAAATTCAGGTAGGTCTTACAGACGCTCTAACAGTGACAGATTCTTAAATAATTACTGCCAGTTCTCAGATTAGGAAACTGGCTGTAATTAGACCAGGTCTGTGGTGTCATACAGAGAGGTCTACATCACTCTTTATGAATTCCCCTTAGTGTTCTTTGACTCTGTACACCTCATACCTTTATATTTTCCTTCAACAAATAATATAATCTCAAATTCTATGAAAAACTTTTTTTTTTAAGATTTCAATATAAATATAAATGACCAACCAAATCTATATTTTAGAGTCTTATAGTCCATGATCCCCTCTTCACACCTGGATTGGATGCTAAAACCTTCCATTATAATTCATTAAATTGGGACAAATAAATCCTTCCTCTGATTTGCCCAAGGTGGAGAGGTGGGAGGATGACATCACACTCTCCACCTCAACCAATCAGAGGAAGCTTTGTATTCATAATTTATACAGCGCTAACAGTGGGTGCATTTCTTAGTTTGTTTGGGCCAGCTTGGTGCAAACATACTATTAAGGCCTCATACACACGGGCATAATAGCAAAACGTCAGGACCGACGTCAGGCAAAAAACGGCGTTAAAAATGCAATTTCGTCGTTGGTTTGCATCAGCTTTAATGGGTTAATGAGCATCAGCGCTACGTTGCGTTTTGTTCAAAAAATTCCTCTGCTATTTTTGAACCTGAAAACGCCGGCACTAAAAACGCCGGATAACGTCGCTACGGCGTTAATGCGCGTTAGTAAGCATTTTGCCAGCTCATCGTCAAAAACACCATAACGCTACAGCCTCGGAATGCACGGGTCCTGCGCTTGATTTACAGCTTAATAACGCCAACGCCATCTACAGTTCAAAAACGTCAGCGTTTGTATGGGGCCATTGAATAACATGGAGAGCTGCAAAAAACGCTATAAAACGCGGCGGTGAAAAACGTCTGTATGTATGAGACCTAAAAGTAAAAAAAACCTGGAGTTAGGCTTTCAACTTTTAAAGTGGAGTTTCACTCAAAAGTGCAACTTCCGCTTACTCCCCTCCTCCCCCCCCTCTGGTGCCACATTTGGCACCTTTAAGGGTGAAGGGGGGAAATGGTACCTGTTTTTGACAGTTACCGTTCCCCACTTCCGGCCCCTTTCTCCGCCGCCAAACCAATTGTAAAACGCAGCGAGCTTTGCGCATGTGCAATAGGGAACCAGCTGTGAAGTCGAAAGGTTTCACTGCTGGGTTTCCTTACCAGGAATGGTGACGGCTGCACCCAACAGCCAATCCAAAGATCGGCTGGGGTGCCGACATCGCAGGAAGCCTGGACAGGTAAGTGTCCATATGTTAAAAGTCAGCAGCTGCAGTATTTGTAGCTGCTGACTTTTAATTTTTCGTGGAGTGGCTGGGCCTCCTCTTTAAAGGACAGCCTTAAAAACTCAGATTACACAAGCTAATGCATTCAATAATAGTATTTCATATTGCTATAGTCTGTTCTGGGAATCTACAGCCTTCCCTTAAACCAGGTTTACAGAGACTAGGAGATACTTCATTGGAGTCAAGAATCACGAAGTATAGAAGTCCTTGGATCAGCATGAAAGCCAGGTAACTAGCATTTTGGGAAGGGTGGCTAGTCAGTGGAAGCTTGCATAGTTCTCTCTGTTCACATTTCATTTATTGTATTTTTAGTGGTATTTTAGAGCATGATATTATAGAATTTAGATTTTTCTGCAGCCATACTGGTTTAAAATCCTGTTTACCATTATAGCAGCTAACTCATATATTATCCTATAATTAGAACATACCGACAAGATTAATGCCTGGCAGAGTTGTTCCACATTATATGGTTGAGATTGTTTGCTTAATCATATTGCAGTCACAAGAGAAACACACAAGGGACGCACTCTCTATTTTAGCGCACAGGAATCTTTTCAAATAATTCCTTTTTCATACTGCAAACAGTTATCTTTCCAGAGCTGAACAAGCATTTTATACAGAGAGAAGGACAAGCACCTAATACAATGGCACTTTTCAGACTAAATGACCGATACTTAAAGGCAAACTCCAGGTAAATGGAAAAATACACAGATGAAATACATACATAACTGTTTTTATTGTCAATTAGCTTTTTCTCTCTATCTGGTCTTGAAAGTTACACACCTATGGCCCAAATTGTTTCCGTCTGGGAGAAGACTTAGATTTTTCTATGCTGTAATTAACTAACATTTACAGGTCATACATCTCTCCTGGCTAGTGAAAGGAAAAGCAAAATATTGATGAGCTCATCTCTCTCTCACTCTGCTCTCTCCTCCTATTAGCATGTGCTTTACTAGCACATAAGCACTGCAGCACAACTAACTATATACCACCTATCAAATGCTCCCAATCTAAATGCTGACTGCTCTTCAGAAAGCAAAGCACCATTAAACGAGTCTTTCATTTTTTTTTTCAAATTATTTTTTCAATTTTTTTACAGAATTGTATTTTCTATTTACTTTTATTTATTTATTTTACATTTTTAACTGCCCTATTGGGAGAGGCTTTGGTGAAACATCAGGGGTCTAAACAGACCCCTGATGTCTCAGTTTTGAGACAGAGAAAGAGACTGAGGGCAGAGATTCCCCTTTCTCTGCAGCCTCAGCTGCACTGGGCAGTGAATGAATGGGAAGTGCTCTGAGGCTTTCTGTTCATTCACAAACCAAAGCATGTTTACTATGCTTCAGTGATGAATGAACACAGGAGCGATCAGTAGCTTCAGGAAAGAAAAAGGAAATTGACATATATACCCCCCCCTTCTTCACCCTAAAAAGTCATGGTGGGAGAAGAGAGGAGGGAAGTTGTCAATCTTTTATATCTGCCTGGAAGTTTAAGGAGTTGTAAAGGCAGAAGGATTTTTATTTAATGCATTCTACACATTGAGATAAAAAAAACTTCTGTATGTGGCAGCCTCCCCAGCACCCCCTAATTGCTTACCTGAGCCCCATCTTTCTTCAGTGATGTCCACAAGTGTCTTAGCCATCTGGGACTCACTCTCTTTCTGATTGGCTGGGACACAGCAGTGGCACCATTTGCTTCCGTGGCTGTCAATCAAAGTCAGTTAGCCAATCAGGGGAGAGAGGGGCGAGGCTGGGTCGGGGCTCCATGTCTGAATGAACACAGGTAGCTGTGACTTGGCTCTGGTGCCCCATAGCAAGCTGCCTGCTGTGGGGGCACTCGATAGTAGGGAGGGACCAGGAGAGCAGAAGAGGGACCCGAGAAGAGGAGGATCTGGGCTGTTCTGTGCAAAACACAGAGGTAAGTATTGAGTTTGTTATTTAAAAAAAACAAAAAAAAAAAAACAAGACTTTACAATCACTTTAGCTTTAAATTAAACTTATGCTGGGGCCACATGGAGGTTGGCATTGCTGACAACTGCTTCTGATAATGTTATTGATAGCTTCTAGGGATATTCTGTATTAAATATCCTGAAGAGCCTTCTTAATGCTCTGAAGTAGACTTTTTGTTTTTTATAGACTTACAGAGTCAAGAGCGGTCACCTCTTACACTGATGTGTGGAAAAAAATTGATCGCTAACAACTGTCAACAAGTTACCAATTCACAATGTTCTGCTCTTACACGTAATCTTCTGTAGATGCTGGCCAGAGTGGCATTTCTGATTTGGTCTGCCAGACAAGTAAACTCTTTAGGACCAACATAAGCCCATGTGACAAATTGTATAAAATGTCCAGATTCTGGGACTGTAAAAGCTGAACTCTATAAAGACAGATATTCATGCAGCTCTATAATCATTATTACATCATTAAATGCATTTATACATGTAAGTAAGTTAATTTGAATTTGCCCTGGTATTGACCTATTGCAGCCTTAATACAACAGAGCTGGAATGTAAGAGTAAGAAACAGTACAAGCAGCCAGACAGTTCATGTTCTGACAAGAAGCAGGCTGATAGGAGAAGAAAGCAGAGTGATAGAGAGATATGTTCATCACTGTGCTGCTTCCCCTTTTACAGTCCAGTCACATGCTGGAGCTGGTACAGGAAGACCTGGGCTCAGAGGAAGTAGGTTGAATGATGCTGGTCATCGGATAGAAGCCATCTTTTAGCAGAAAAAAATACTGTGTGGGACATATCTGGATTGAATATGAGTATTGCAGCAAAAGTTGGTTCTGTTGTTCAATCATTTAATGGGTTATTAATTTTTATCTAACTGTACCCTGGCTGGAGGTCTTCCTTAATATAACACAACAAAGCACAGTAATAAAACGTAATCTGCCATGTAACCTCATACTGCGAGGTAAATCAGTGAAAAGTGACCATCGCATCGCCAGCAAGTTGTGGATGAACAATTAAAAAGAACAGCAGCAAGATCAATGATATAATACAGATTTGTCGCAGCTGCTCCTCCCCGTGGTCACATTTGGAGTGCCCTGGCATGATTCACGTTGGTTACCATAGCAACTGACATTAAGTTGGAAGAAACTTAATAGCATAAAAAACGTGTGCTTGGAGAGGTTTACGGCATTTTAATTAGTAATATTAATAACATTACCTAAGTCTAATGATAGCGACTTTGTTCTGGCAAACATTGTAATATGTCTTATGAGTAACAAAATCATCTATAAATTTTTATGCATAATCTAACTTTACTAAGGCACCATTGGCAGCAAATAACAGTGACTGAGCTCTTATGAAATGCACAATTAACAAGTAATGAGTGCTTTTGTAAAAGAATATTTACAATCTTCTGCATACACTCTATGATTGTTATTTAGAATGTCAATTGACACAAGCTACAGGCTCCAGCTTTATTTCCCAACACCTCTCTATTGCCCCCCGTGAATGTAGAGTTATAGGGAACAGTAAGCCTACTAAACAGAAAAAGAGCAAGAAGGCCTAGTTGGGAGCCACATGATTATTTAAAAAATTTTCTTACCATGGGAAAAGTTCCCATTGATGAAAAGAGAAAGCCAAAGCCCTGAATTGTTGATGGTTGGTTCAGAATACCTTCTATAAAATCTATGTATGGGCCCAATGCTTGCACTGTTCGTTGTTGTTATTACTCTATAAATCGTTATACTTCATACGATGCCAAACTTCTTGCTTTCCTTGTATAAACTCAATAAACATCTATTTAACCACTTGCCGGCCGCCTCGCGTACATTTAGGGCTAGTTTACACTTGCTTCGACTTCAACGCTCATTAAAGTGGTTGTCAACTCATGACAACCACTTTAAACTACAGGTAAGCCTACAATAAGGCTTACCTGTAGGTCCCGGGAATATCTCCTAAACCTGTACGGTTTAGGAGATATCCCCTGTATCTGCATGTGCCGACGTCATCGGCACATGCGCATTGAAGAATCGGCACCCGGGGTAGCCCAGGGGGCGGTTTCTTCTGTTGACGTGCCATAAATGAGGGCTCCCATGCGCATGCGCAGAAGTGATGTCAGGATGGCTCCGCCAATCACAGCGCTGGAGCCCGCGCTGTGATTGGACGGAGCCACAGACCCGGAAGAAGCATGTCGCCGGTCACAGCGGTGTGCCGAGACCGCTGCAACAGCTTCGTTCCAAGGTAAGTATTTCATAATGAGCTAGTATGCTCATTATGCCTTTGCTTTGCAGTTTTTTGTTTTTTTTTGGGGGGGGGGCAGACTTTACAACCACTTTAAAGATCATACAGTTTCAACAAGCTTTTATGATGTGTTTTTGAGGCTTTTCTCAGTGCTTCAAAGAGGCTTCAGTGGTGCTTCAACAAAGCTTAGACGAGGCTTCAGTGATGCACTTTTGAAGCTTTGTTGACGCTTGGCTGATGCCCTGTGTGTTTATTGATATCTCACACCTGCAATTTCTCCAAAACAAAGCAAAGCTAAAGCTGAATTACAGCTTCTGAAAATCTGCAGGTGCTTCAAGCAAGCTTCCGCATAGACTTCTATGGAGGCATTGGAGAGGCTTTGAAGCATGGCTAAAGCTACATGGGGTCTCATTTTTGACACAAAGCTGAAGCGCAGCGAAGCCAACGCAATGTGTAAATGGGGCTGTAAACTAACCATTTTATTTAGTGACATGGGCTTTGACTGGCATTAAGAGAGCTTTAAAGCCCTGACGCCCTGTTTTGAAGCAAGTGTAAACGAGCCCTAACTGTGGTAAGTTGGCTCCTCTACGCACAGTCGCAGGTTCCCAAGCCTGAGTGTAGCCGTGGGTCAAGCGGACTCGATGATCGCCTTCTAGAGAGGAAGAACGGGGAACCGCCAATGTAAACACGGTGGTTCCCCGTTCTGTCAGTGGGCATGACAGTGATCTACTGATCCCTGTCATCGGGATCATTTAGATCTGCCATGTCCTTGCCAGCCCAGCCCCCACACAGTTAGAACACGGTGCGGGAACACATTTAACACCTTGATCGCCCCCTTAGTGTTAACCCCTTCCCTGCCAGTGACATTTACACAGTAATCAGTGGCTATTTTTAGATCTGATCACTGTATAAATGCCAATGGTCCCAAAAAAGTGTCAAAAATGTCCGACCTGTCCGCCGAAATATCGCAGTCCTGATAAAAATCACAGACCCCCACCATTACCAGTAAAAAAAAATAGCAAAAACGCCATAAATTAATGAATCATGGTTTGTAAACGTGGCAACTTTTGCAAAAACCAATCAATAAACGCTTTTTGCTATTTTATTTATCAAAAATATGTAGAAGAATATATATTGGCCAAAACTGATTAATAAATTTGTGGATGTGTATTAAAGCAAAAAGTAAAAAATATATTTTTTTTCAAAATTGTTGCTATTATTTTGTTTATAGCTCAAAAAATAAAAACCGCAGAGGTGATCAAATACCACCAAAAGAAAGCTCTATTTGTGGGGAAAAAATTATGTCAATTTTGTTTGGGTACAATGTCGTACGACTGTGCAATTGTCAGTTAAAGCGACACAGTGCCGAATCACAAAAAGTGCTCTGGTCAGGAAGGGGGCAAATCCTTCCGAGGCTGAAGTGGTTAAACAAAAAAAAAAAGAATACCTTATATAAGTTAAACATAAATAAATAGAAGATAACAAGAATGTCTCTTGAAGAAAACAGGAGATTTAGCTGGGCAGTTGAGCGGTTGTGAGAGATACATAAATTATAAAATACATCTTGTGGCCTGAGAATACTGCTGGCTTATGGGTAAAACAGGTCGCTTTAGGCCCCAAGCTAAGGAAAACTGCTTTACTATATCTTATACACATTCATGTTGATGCTTCCAGAATGCAGTCTGCAGATATTTAGGTCCTGTAATGCATATAATAAGGGCTATTAGGTTAGGCAGAAAAAGGCACAGGGGTGTATTCTGATGCCAGTTATTTTGTATAAGGTGTTTTCTCAGGTATTGTATCAGGGTTGTAATATATTCTGCAAAAGAAGCTAGGCTTGTTAATAAAGGGTAGACTCCTGGGGGCAGTGACCTAATCAAGATGTTTAAATTGCATGTCATATGTAAATGATTGTATCCATCATAAACATGGTAATGCGTATCATTGTGGATTTATGAGCTGAAAAATTCATCACTGGAGGTTAATTATAATGTTTAGTAAACAGATTCCCATGAGGAACATATATTCAAAGATGCCAATGTCCATGATATCAGAATGGAATTAACTGGTCTGGCTGGAATACAACTACATGCCACTAATTTTAAAGCAGTTTAATAACACTTCTTTGCGTTTGGAAATCTAAAAACGAATTTACTTATACAGTGACAAACTCATTATATCTAAGTGTTTGTAATTTAGAAAAATAGCCTAAAGCCTCGTACACACGGGACGATGATCGTACTTACAATCGTCTCAAATCGTATGTTGGATAATGTAACTTGCATACTGACTGCACTACACGATCATACGACCACAGAAAGAACGTTCAGGTGCATGTAATTAGCAATCGGCCATTCCTGACTTCGGAGCATGCGTGTTTTGCACAATACAACTTGTTGTACCAACTTCTCTGTACACACGATACAATGGTCGTATGACCACTTGTTCGTACGACCAAGTTTTGTAGTCTGCTCATACAACTCTCCTTGTACGACCGTCGTATGTCAGCTGTTCTAATCGCATATACGAACGATTGATTTCGCATACAACGGTCGTTCATACGACCTGTTGTATACGATCGTCATCCAGTGTGTACGAGGCTTTAGATAACTATCCATGATCCTGGCAATTTTAGAAGGACAAGGTGATCAGTTGGATATCTATGGGCCACGTAGAACCTAAATAAACTCCTTTGACCTGTGGATCTTTCTCTCAGCTAGATAGAAGTTAGTGGCTGAAAAATGGTTATGTAAGTGGTGTATGTCTGCATAAAGAAATATCACACACCAAATATCATGTTTCTGAATATGTCACTGCTACTGACAACAAATAAAGCCTTCTAAGATACACATCTTACAAAATTGAGGGAGAACTAATGATCAAAGTAATCTAATAGCAAGGAAATGGCAGTCAGCGACCCCCCAACCCTAGAAGAATGGTCAAAAGCAGTGGATGAAACTATATGGATGGAGAAAAGTATATATGTAAAAATGTAAAAAAAAAAAGTACATATGTAAAAAGGAGTAACCTTAGCGGATTCCAAAAAAATGGAGATCATGGTTGACCAGTAAGGGCTACCCAACTTAGATAATAGGACCAGAAAGTATTTGATAATTGAACAGTGAATGTGTGAGCCTGTGAAGAATCGATGTATGAATTGAGGGAAGGAGAAGTTAATAAGAGTTTGATTAAAAATTTAGTTAATAAAATGCTATGTTTTTATGGAACGAGTTGCGGGGGGGGGGGGGATGTTGGGGGCATAAACCCTTTCTATTTTCCTCAT
>BLSH010320286.1:640085-656792 GCA_018402905.1 Glandirana rugosa | reverse complement strand
CATGAAGCCTGTATCTTCTCTTTTTGCAAATCTGTACTTTTTTAATATTTCAAACTAAGCAGTAAGTAGGGGGTCCTCCCACCACGTCTCCATTAATGAGCTCCAAGCCATAGCTACCTATTATTAGGGCTGCACTAAAGCTCACGGTAAGTACATAGGAAGGCTGTAAATGACATAAGCTGTCAGCGTTTTCCCACCTGTGTTTATTACACACAGTAGAGTGCCCAGAGTTATAAAGCATTGGCTCTATTAAGAGTAATGTTTGACATGCAGAAGAACAAATGAGAAATACATTCAGATGCTACCCTGCAGATAGACCCCAGTGGGGGAATTCCATTAGCATATTATGTTCAGTGGATTTATACTCTAAAAACCAAACATGTGGAGAGAACATGTTGCGTACACACAAGTCGGCAAAAGAATAAAAAGGCGGCTTCCAGTTGGTCAGCAGACATCAGTAAAGCCATATTTGGAACAGAGAAATCCTGCAAATTCCTTGACCTTTCTGTCTGCAAATATCAGCTGGAAGGTGGTTTAAATGCCATATGCCTGAGCGTACGGAGGCCTGTTTTCATATTACCGCCATGGACTGATGCTTAAAAATTGACAGGCTGTTAGCGTTCTGGTTAATATGCATTATCCATTAAAGTGTCTATGCTGTGTAATTTGCAAACCTACTATTGTATGATAGTAAGATACTTCGGTCATACTGACTATATGCAGCATACTGATGATTGGATCTTGCTTGAAAGTTAAAAACATTATAAAACCGATGACAGCAGCATTTGCCGTCAGGCATGACCATTTTATTTTTTTCAATAACACACTTGCAGTTTGCCAGATTACTGAAAAATATATGTACAGTGCTGTGTATAGCTTTCTGAAACATCAGCAATTTACCAGCATGGCCTGGAATCTGCTTGTTATAGTGGAAAATAAGAAAAGTGGGGGTGGTACGCTTAGCATCCAATCAGATTTTTTCGATTGGTTTGCGTCTTACACTATAAAATTGATAGTTGGAATATTAGCAGTTACAATAATCAGCAATTCTTTCTCAAATAATATTTACGTAGAAATGAAATAGGTGCATGTCTTATTAGTGAAATTTACAGAATGGCAAAATCATCCTACATTGTAAAATCCCATTTTCTAAGAATATTACTGTACCTGAAAACTAATGTATAATCAGCAAAAAAAAAAAATGGTCATTGAACTGTTCATACCATATACACCCTCTGTTCGTCAGGAGTTACTTGCCATGTATTCTGTAACCTAAATTCATAACAACACTGCGTTATGAAAGGAATCAGAGGAATATGTGCTTCTAGTTCCATGCAGGAACCATCTGTTATATTTTTCTTAAGACTTAGCCACAAATCTGTCAGGAAAACTGTTATCCTTTCCAGAGAGAACATTGCATAGTTATTTCAGACGTAAGTGTGATTGTTTTCTACTTTAAAATATGCTTTACAAATTCAGATGGAAGATGCTTATTAAATGCATTCTAAGTCAGTGATCTCTCTGATCTTCCCTTATGCTGTCTAGTTAGTCATCCTGCTAATGCTTCTTACAAAAAAACATTGTACAGAAAGTATTCTCGACCACCTGGAGAAAAAATAATGGAAGGCCTTGGGGGAAAAAAAAAGCAAAGGAGGGTAACCAATGCACATAAAGTCATGACTCCTCACTCCTCACCATGCAGCACAAATGTGCATCCTTAAAATGAATTGGCAATTTATTTTTTTTCTTTTCACTTACCTAATTTATGCCTATATCTAATTTTGCTTCCTCCTTTAGGGGCCGCAGCGCTGTACATCAATTCCTGGTTTTGAATTGGCTCCTGGGAGATCTTGGTCAGCTTGACATGGCACTGCTCCCATTTTGCATTGGCCTCTATAGAAAATGTTGGCCAGCTTGGCATGGCACTTTTCCCGTTTTGCATTAGCATCTATGGAAAATCTTGGTCAGCTTGGCATGGCTGCCACCGGCTTGCACCTCACATGCGCGAGATCGGCAGGTGCATGCTGGGTAGCCAGCATGCATGGAATCCAGGAAGAAGGACACTGTGGCTTCAAATGCCCACACTAGAGATAGCCATGCTGTGCAGGAACTTCACAAAGTAAGAAAATGATGCTGCTCAGCTTCCAGGTTGTATTGTCAAAGCTTAATTGAACAAGCTTAAGTTAGAAGCTGATTGGCTACCATCCACAGCTGCACCAGATTTTGCACTCTCCAGTTTTAGTAAATCAACCCCAAAGCTTCACTTTGCAAAGAATATCCAATCACATGCAAGGAAAATAAAAAAATTTTTCTTGCACGTGATTGGAAGATGAAAGTCAGTAGCGCTTTTGCTCATTTACTAAGCTCTGGAGCAAATGTTATTGCAGAGTGCAATGGCAAAGTGCACAGTTTATTTGCCTTTAGTGAATCGACCCCTATATATTCAGTTAGCCTACACACTTTGGATGCTCAGCCCTGGCCTTTTTGGGTAAGGGTCTTGATGCATTAAAAAGATAGCCATATAAATTATAATCTTATGACACTGCATAAGGAGGTCACCAGGAGAGAGCTTTAGCACATTAAAAAATGGGGTAACATTACTAGTTTATTCACTTCCCATGTGACTATATAACATTTCCCACATGTTAGGAATGCTTTGGTACCGTGGTGTACAAATAATAATAGTTAAAAAAAAATTGCACTGATTTAAGAACGCTTCTCACAGATTCCTTTAAAAGCATCCTCAGAAGACTGCGTCTTATGGATTTCTGTGCTTGAAATTTAACTCAAGATAATAAATACATTGTATTAAGTAAATCCTACAATAAATGTGCATAGAATACATTTTCACAATAAAAAACATCTACCTTGATAGCAGCAAGTGGTTGTCAAGTGAGCGTTAAAAGAGATCCCACTGTAGCACCATGTTTAAAAGGTTTTCCAGAGAGAGGGGATATCTCTCCGCAGTTTGCGACTGATGCAGTTTCTTTTAACTTTTACTTTTCTCCCCCAGGCTAAATCACTTGCACAGACTGAACTAATCTCCACAATAAGCCACTTCTTTGATTATAATTCTCAGTAAAGCGCCACTGTGCCAGCCTGCAAGTTCATTTAAATACTTTGCCCATAATGTATACTTACTGGCATGTCTCAGCCTAGGAAAGCTTGATCCTACCATGGCAGGAGAATGTTTTTCAAGGTCAGTGTGTGCATGTAAATGAAGAGGTTGCATAACATTTCAATGTTGCTAAAGTCCTATTTCATAAATCACTGACATTTCTGAACCAGAGGTGGCTATATCTGGGTAAAGAGATTTGCCCATGACAAAGATGGTTATTAATACAGTCTTGCAACATAACCGCTTTCGGTGCATTTTATCCAATTTGCGGCAAATTCTTGTCTGTGTGTTTTTTTTTTAAGTAAACCTGTCATGAGAGAAATATGAGGCTGACATTATTATTGCTCCACAATCCTCAAATATCAGGTTTACTTCAAATGTTTGACAAGGTAAATTGTGATAGAATGTAAAAACATTGAAAATAGTTATATTTTCAAAATATGGGTGAAAAAACTAAATTACAAAATGCAGCAAAATCTAAAAAGTAAAAAAAAACAAAAAACAAAAAAAAGAACAATTACATTAAGTCAAGGAAAGATCCTCCAGAAAATGAGCTGAAATAAGGGCTTTTATCAGATTTATAGTAATGTTCGTTTACAGCAATATGGGTTTAGAAATTGGGATGATCTGTCTAAAAATAGATTTCCTATGTTATCAGAAAAAAGTAAATAGAAATTGCCCAGAGCTGTTTTATAAAGTTTGAAGGGGTTGTAACCCTAAAAAAATACAGATGATCCTGATCCTTTTCAGAAGGATACACAGCATGGTGCTTGTGCTGTGTCATTTGTCTCTTTCTATGTTCTAAAAAAACTGGTTGATCCTGCCTGTTCCTGTGTTCTCCTGTCTGTGCTGACCATGATATTGATGGCTGCTGATCCCTGATTACTGTGGTCAGGTTATGTGCCCCCGTCATCTCTCCTCTCTCCCCCTCCCTCCCTGCCTGTCAGCTCGGGAGTCTGTGTTATTCATCATCCCCTCACTCCAGCCACTATAGCTGTTAAAATTAGTAGTGACAAATCATGTAATCCCTTCTCTTACATGAAGATCTAATGTGCAGTGTGTGTGTGTGTTTTAAAAATGATTATGCAAAATACCTTATTTACAGTGATGCTGGGCACTCACGTGACCTCCAGTTGCTCTCCTCCTCTCCACCCGTCTAACGTCAGCGGGCAAACACAGCCCCTCCCACTGTAGTGCTCAGATCAAGGAGGGAGAGTGCTGGCAGGTAATGTGGTGCTGTAAATAAGGTATTTTGCAGAATCATTTTTAAAAAACATACACACTGCACATTAGATATTCCTATAAGAGGGGAGATTACATAATTTGTCATAGGTGATTTAACAATCACTTTAAAGGAGAAGTCCAGCCAAAGCTTATTTGGCTGTACTTCTCCTGTGGATGACAGAAGTGCAATTTTTTTTGCACTCCTGTGACCCGTTTTCAGCAGAGAGTGGGATGAATTCCGCTCTCTGCTGACATCACTGAAGTCAGTCCAGGCCCCATGTCTTTAAGACAATGAGAGTCTGGATCTGCCAGGTGCCTGGACTGACACCCCACTCAGGCTCTCAGGGAGCCACTGAGAGCCAAAGACGGCCACTCCCTGGCCCCTCCACAGCTCAGCGCTTCAGTGAGTGTGGGGGGAGCAGAGCGATTGACAGTCATCAGCTCTCTGCTCGGTGTCCATTGGTGATCTTTGATCACTCGGTTATCAGTGTAGAGGTGCCGGGGGACAGATGCAGCATCGGAGCTGGGGAAAAAAGAAAACCTTTACTTCTCTTTTAAGCTGTCATCAAATTTATATCTCCTATTTAAAAAAAAGTTTGGAATGTCAACATTAAAAAGCACTGTCCAAGTTTTCCTTTTAGCTTATAAATTGGCCAATGAGTTCTCTAGGTTCAGGAAATCACTGCCCATCTTACCCAACTCATTACCGAATCAGGTAAAAAGAACTGGCAAAGTATAATCACGTGTACAGCACGGTATCCCAGCAGTTTAATATCTCAAAAACCAATCATGACTATACACAGTGGAAGTTTCATTTAGGGCTGACTTAGAACCCCATCTCAGTTGGGGATACTAGTTCAGACTCATACAGAAAGGATCATTAGCACTAATTGTTTGCAAGTCATGTGTTAGACCTGGTTTGAGGGGGAATGGGAATATCACGTTGCTAAGTTGCTTTTTCTACTGGTAAATTGCCACTTCATTTCACACTTTTATAAGCAAAAATTACATCTTGTCTTATTCTTTGTAGTTAATTACATGTAAAACATTTTGCATGACCTCATTGTTCCAATATTCATGCATAAAACATGCACCAACAGATAATGGATCATGGGAATAATTATAGGCGACACATATGAAAATGAGATAAAATAGATCATGTGCACAGCAAATATTTTGTAAGTGTGATTAAATACAGTGAACCCACTGTAGATGCCAACCCACATGTTTAATGAACATCAAAATTAAAAAAAAGGTATAAGGAACTTTACTTTTATTATATATATATATATATATATATATATATATATATATATATATATATAGATAGATGGATATACAGTATATGATAAATTAATTGCATTCAACTAGAATGCACTAAACCCAACTCTTATTTTTGCTGCTTCATTTTAGCCTTTGAGTTGCGGAGGCGGGGCCTTACTGTTATTTTTTTTAGGTACCCAACCCCCATTCCGTGTCAAAGAGCATTTCCGGTTGTTATCACTATCCTTGTCTGAAACAGATGTAATCCAAGAGTTCAGTTGACTTACATTATTGTCTGCTCGAGGTGGTCTGTGGGGTATAAAGGCAAATTGACTGTTCACTTCCCAAGAAAAGTTGCACTTTGCAAGGGTATTTTCCCTAGCGCATAGTGGCTGAGGTGACACTATGCTGACTTCAATCATCCAATTATGGGTAAGCAAAAATACTGTTTTTTTTTTTGACATGTTGCACCTCTTATCAAAGGCAAAATATTATGTTGAAAAACTGAGATTATCATGTGGCTTCATCACATGTACAGCTCCACTTGGGATTATTACATACTGACTTTTGCTCAGCCATGCAGTTTAGAGCTGGGGGCTTATGATGGTGCTATGCAGGCACACTTCACATATGATTTATTTAATGTGATATTGGTTGTGATTCATTCTGATTGATGCGAGCAAGCATGAGTGGCAAAGTGGCTGGCAGATGATGTTGTCAATTTGCCTTTTACTTTAATATGTAGAAATTTTTTAAGAGGGCTTTGCATTTAACATGTGATATATATGCAAATTTATAATAAAAGTATTTTTTGTGCAGCAGTTTCTTATAACTTTTATTTCTTTTAGTGTTCTTTATAATTATAAGCAACCCTGTGAATTTATTGTTCTCATATAATATACACTTAGCAAACGTTTGACATGCAGGCCCATTATGTACTACTGTCATCATTCACATCATTTAATAAGAAATAACCCTCAACTGATTTTCTCTGTGTATATAGTAAGAAAATAAAAGAAAATTTAGAACCACCACCTTTTTATTGTTAGTGTAGCTGCTATGTAGAATAAAAAACATAGTCATTATTTTTGTGACTTAAAAAATGTGAATTTAACCTTTACCTCTACTACTCTTATAAGAATATAAGTAATACTACACGGCTGACCAATAAAACTCTTTGAAAGAAGAAAAGGCCATGATACAACATAGCAAAATACTTCTAACCCAGAGGATGGCATCATAAATTAAAGACAGTATAACCTGAATGGATTTTTTTCATATCTGTGTCTAGCGCGCAAGAGGTTTTATGTTATCTTGCTGCACAAGCTATGAAAAACTTAGGTCTTGTATTCGTATCCCCTGTTATTTGTGGATTATTAAACCACAATGACTTATCTCTACACCTTCAATCAACAACAATCGGGGAAGTATAGTGTCCTAACGAAGACACTGACAGATAAACAAAGGTTTCAGAATAGTTTGTATAGTAAAAAATGAGTCACTATTTCCAATTAGTCATAATTGTTACCCACAACACGAACATTACCACTGAGAGATAAATAGATGATAGCTATACCAACAGATTGAGGAACCACAGATGGACAGAACATTAGAGATAAAACACTGTGGGGGTTATTTATGAAAATTGGAGAGTGCAAAATCTGGTGAAGCTCTGTTTTATTGCCAAAGCTTAATTGAACAAGCTGAAGTTAGAAGCTGATTGGCTATCATCAGTGGCGGCTGGTGGGTATATTTTTTGGGGGGGCAGCAAACAACCACCCCCCTGAGTAGCCGGCGGTGGCTCTGGTGTCCTCCAGCATGGTGGGCAAACCCGATCTAAATGGCGGGTGGTGGACAGTGGCTTTGGTGTCCGCTTCCTCCATGGCTTCCACTGTGTGTCTCCACTCTCCTAGGCATTCAATAGGATCGCCTGACATTTTGACGGGGAGGAAATTTAGCGTGAAATTGTGAATATTCATTCGCTCCAATTACGTGCTTCAAAAACACTTCCCCCTACATTGGAATCCATAGTCCAATGCCCTGTATGTAGATCAGGGGGCGAACACATGGATGGGGGGGCAGTGCTCATGCACCCCTAATGGGTTAATTGAACAAGCTGAAGTTGGAAGCTGATTGGCTATCATCAGTGGCGGCTGGTGGGTATATTTTTTGGGGGGGCAGCAAACAACCACCCCCCTGGGTAGCTGGCGGTGGTTCTGGTGTCCTCCAGCATGGTGGGCAAACCCGATCTAAATGGCGGGTGGTGGGCAGTGGCTTTGGTGTCCGCTTCCTTCATGGCTTCCACTGTGTGTCTCCACTCTCCTAGGCATTCAATAGGATCGCCTGACATTTTGGCGGGGGGGAAATTTAGCGTGAAATTGTGAATATTCATTCGCTCCAATTACGTGCTTCAAAAACACTTCCCCCTACATTGGAATCCATAGTCCAAAGCCCTGTATGTAGATCAGGGGGCGAACACATGGATGGGGGGGCGGTGCTCATGCACCCCTAATGGATGGGCCACCACTGGCTACCATGCACAGCTTAACCAGATTCTGATTGCACCAGTTTTAGCAAATCAATCCCTGTATCTTATCAATCCAAAGCACGTTCACAGTAGCTGTTGTGCTATTCAGTTAGCCCATGGCATAAACTTTGAACTCTCGATTTTATCATTATTTTTTGTTTATACTAGGAAGATGTGATACAGGTAGACAAGTGCTTTAGAAATAGCACATACACATAAATGGCGGCATTCAAAGCTTTCACATCATAAAGCAAACTTTGGTCTTTGAAGGTAGACAGAATAACTCTTCAGTTCCTATTTCAGGTCTGACATGAGATATTATATCTTGGGAGGCTTGAATGGATCTGTTTCAATAAATAAAGAAAAGCAAGATGTTTCCACTCACCGCTTATTGAAGTCAGCTGTGTGGAAAAAGCTATGAATGTAAATCTATAGATGGTGTAATGATACTTTTACTTGTTCTGCAGATTCATTATGAAATCACGTGATTGTTAAAATACAAGACCTATTTACTGGAAATTGTTTCAATAATGTGGAAAGATTCATCTACCTTAGCTAGGCCTCTTTTATGGTTATTGTGGATTCAGTTTAAAAGCCTTTCTGCATGACAACAGTAAGGTCACTCCAAGTCTAAGCACCTATACATCCTAAAAAAAGCACAGACTGTGTAGAGAGATAATATATTTGATATTCTACCCCGCAGACTTGGAATGACGCTCAAACAATCTAGTTACGTCAGTATCTAGTCAATCTAATTTTAGAAGAATTTATATTAATGTTGATATATATGGAAGAGGTAGTGCTAACTAATCCACTTACTGCCACTTGGTCAAAGACTATTGATTTCAGAAGAAAAACCTACATAACAATGTAGTTAGGTGTACAATCACTTTGCTTTGGTTATATACGCTACATGCTAAAGGTATCTCCAGAAAAGAAATCAAAATTGTGCATATTTTGTGTCCTTCATGTGGAAGTGTGGAAACATATAGTAAATGTCATGTTTCATATCTCACCAATTACCATAGTGCCAGGAACCAGTCCATTGCTGGATAACAAAATTCATACGAGAAACTGTTTTCTAGTATTTAGCGAAGTGCACTGACACCGAGTGCTACAGATTCAGCTGTATGGATAACGTGTAATTAACTTTTAGAATTTTTGTAAATTCTGTTAAATAATTAGATAGGGTAACTTTCAGTAGGCTGGAAAGTTCTGATGTTTGATCTGCTAAGCAAGTATGTTGTAAATACAACATACTTATTACGGAATTCCTGAAATTAGTTGTAACTAAACTCTCCTTTGAGTTAATATAAATAGATTTGATTATTTAGAGGACTGATATATAAGTTAAAGATATGTTAGCACAAGGTCATTCTTTCCGTATTGGATAAGCAAAATAAATACTTAATTACAATGAAAACAAATCTGTGTAGTTCTTATGTCACATATACTAACCATTATGTATCATTTCTTGTAATTGTGTGAGCTAATCCTGATCCATATTGTAAAATGTAACACCATTCTTGAAAAATATAGTATTTAATTTAAAATGTGCACAAAAGGTAATGTTAAAAATGAAATGTTATTTCCATTTGAGTACTGAAATCGTATATGAAGAGGTTAAGATTATTTGCAATATAATACCTACTAAGCAAATATATAACAATGCACCACCGTGATCAATTTGAAGCTATGTATGCCTGTCTATTAATTACATCACAAAACCACTGCAATACAAGATTTCACATTTCACAACACAAGCTCTAGAGGGAAAAAGGAAATAAAAAGAAGGTTTGCAAAATGCATGAGTCTGGAAATTGAGGTTTTGTTGACATTCATGTTTGATGAATAGAGAACATGCGGGCAAGATTTATTCTTTAAACAAACATCGCTGCAGGCTGTATTCCACACTTGTACCTCATAAGAGGCTGAGAAAAATTAGCTTAGACTCTCAACAGGTTGAATAAAGAAAGTGGGTAACACAATGAAATGTATAAAACTTTTCTGTATCATATTAAAGCTTCTTTATAGATTTTTATACCTATCCCCTTTTACAATTTTATCCGGATTTTAAAACTAAAATTGACAGCTTTTCTTATGAAAAGATTCATTTTATGTGCTGGTTGCTGGGACTATACATAGTAAGGCTTTTCCACTTCTTGGAAAAGTCATTCCATGTTAAGCTCAATCTCTATGCATCTCCCAAGCACTAGCCAAGTTGTGATTTTTTGGCAGTAAAATATATGTCTATCCATGACCATATATACTTTCTGCTGCCATGCTACATTGGAAATGGAAGATCCTTCACATGGATGTAAATACAAAATTATATGCATGATGCATGTTATTGTCCCTTACTGATTAGGAAAGACCTGAATTTGTTAAAAAAAACTGAAAAACTTCAAGAAAGCTAAACAAGGGTTCAATGCCTTTCAAACACTCTGGGGTGGATTTCTCTAATACTGGAGAGTGCACAATCTGTGACGCTGTGCATGATAGCCAATCAGCTTCTAACTTCAACCTGTTTTATTAAGCTTTGACAGAAAAAAAAAATGGAAGCTGATTGGTTTCTATGCAGAGCTACACCAGATTGTGCATTCTCCAGTTTTAGTAAATCAACCCATCTGCATCTGAGAGGGTATACTGAAGTGAACAAAGTAGTACAGGCTTACGAGAGCACACGGCATTCATTCACTTCAATGTCATAACCCAGATAGTAAAATAGTTAAAGCAATATAGACCATGCATCCGTTGCCCACATGAATCTAGCCTTAAGTATAACAGTGTCCGAGCAAGGAATATTCAAATATTCTAAACAAGCAATTTGGCTTTAAAACAGGCCCTGCTCATCTCAGTAGCTGCAAGCACATTGGAGTCATTCATCCTCACAGTTTACAGCACAAGGACTGAGCTCCTTATCTAAGACAGCTTGGCTCCCCCTGCTTCTCCTCCTAGCAGTGACTCA
Organism: Glandirana rugosa; assembly: GCA_018402905.1. NCBI lineage: Eukaryota > Metazoa > Chordata > Amphibia > Anura > Ranidae > Glandirana > Glandirana rugosa. The sequence continues at coordinate 645,692 of BLSH010320286.1, read as the reverse complement.
GCAGTCCTCCAAAATTAGATATAAACAGATAAATTTACGGACAAGGGAAGATGGCATCCGCAATAAGAGAAAACACTAAAGTCTTCATTTAGATTAACATTTTTATTTACCTTTCTAACAAGCTTAGGTCAATATTTACCATGCAATCTGGATCAAAGAAAAACATTTGGTACTGTCTACCTGCTTTCAAGATATTGCAGACTGACAAAACAGCCTACATATAGCAAACAAATGATGCCACATGAAGGGTCTGGTTTTCTAAGTTCTACTATATAGAGGTCTAACCTGACCCAATAATAGCTTGATAACGCATATTAAATATACTGCGCACGTTACAAAGCTATGCTCACTAGAGCAGTGATATAACACATATGTGCCATCTGAAAGCACTGCCACCCAAATCAGTGGTGCCAACGTATGAAGGTCAGGTTCAGCTAGGAAAGAAGATTTGCCACTTGGAGGAGTGTCTTGTACTAAAGACACCACATTTTGGGGGTAGAGTAGAATGTGGAATGCCTGAGCAAGCATACGCTTCATCTGTATAAAATTTCAGTTAAGATGTAAATAGTTTCTGAAATGCTTAGGCACAACATATACCGTAAGGATTTAAAGTGATAGACAAAAATGAAATACATGCAAACTCAAGTGGAGTATTCACATGGGATTTCTAATTTATTCTCCATCCAATTGCGATATGAGTCATCCAGACTTAATACTTATATTTGCTAGCATAGGTTTCAGTCACATTACATTCAATAAAATAAAACAATGGAAATTAAACTGACATAAGAGTATTATCCTGTTTATTAAATGAATGAAAAGAACCAGAGCACTTTATAATCAATTACGCCTATCAAACTCTTTTCATTTTAACATTTATTTTTTCCATATTATGCCTCAGAATAAAGACACTTAAATGCTACATTAGTTTACAAGGCTAACAAATGTTTCTGATTCTATTTGCAGCCCCATTTAAGTGATACCTCCTAATGCATTCAAAAGTATACAACATAAATGCAGAAATAACCAAAAATATAATAAATAAAGGGTGCTTCTGATCCATTTGTGTAGTACCCCTATGGTGAAAGTGTTGGTGATGAACTATACAATTTAAACATATTTGTGCTACCACCTAGGGTGAGAAGCACTGTTAAAGGTTTTATTTATGCTGGACAGACTTTTTAAAGTGAGCTCTTACCATGTTTTCATCTTCTTCTTTAAAGAGAACCTGTCACCAAAGGGCATCTGTAGTAATCTAAACTTTCAGTCTGAAACGTTTTTTACAGTTCAGTCATATCTCTCATAGTTTTACTTACGTGTATTCTCTCCCAGTCAGAGCAGAAGTATGTAAAACCAACCCATCTCCAACCTGAGCTCACTGCTCATAATGGGCATCTCCAATCTGTCATAAACATGTGCTGCCAGCATTACTTGACATAAAACTAAAGGCTTTTTTAAATGGCAGTTTTATCCTCCTCCAGCAGCATACACATTGTGTAAGTTAAAATCTCTGGCAGAAACCGAGCCAGTCTCCAAGGGAGTCTTACAGTCCAAAAATGGGATAATACATTACCATGATAGTACCACTACTTTAATAAAAAAAATACAGCACTCTTAGCCCTTTGCCAGTATCATGATGACTCTGAAGCCTTGAGAGCACTTTTGTAAACTGGTAACTGTCACATGACTGCACCTCCTCCAGTAACAGAATACTTTCTGCTGCATTAAGCTGAGAGCACTCCATAAAATACTACAACCCTAATTTTATGAATGGGCAGGCTGCAGTATGCAGTAATACTGCGAAATACAACAGAGAGTGGATAATAATATTCCTTGTTTAAGTTAAATGGACCCATCATTTTTAACTGTTAATTTTAAAGCTTATGTTACAGTTAGGCTGGCCATAGCTTATGCTATGCAAGGTGGATAAAAGAATCCTCCCTGTTGTGGTATTGTATTTTGACAGCGGGACTCATCCATTGTCAAAACACATTGTTCAGCCAACAAGGCAGAAGCTGGCTGATCAAGAAAAAAATTCCAGCATTCCCATTCAACAGAAGTCAATCATTACATCCACTTCTGTTGAGTGGGAATGGCCAAAAATAGATTGAAATCTGGCCAGTCCCTGCTGAAAAGGCTGAATTTTGATCCATTTATGGCTAGCTTTAAAGGAGTTGTAAAGGCAGAAGGTTCTTTTTTTTATCTTAATCCATTCTATGCATTAAAATAAAAAAAATTCTGTGTGTGGCAGCCTCCCGAGCACCCACTAATACTTACCTGAGCCCCTTCTCTCTCCAGCTATGTCCACGAGTATCTTAGCCATCAAAGACACTCCTTCTGATTGTCTGAGACACAGCAGTGGCGCCATTGGCTCCTGAGGCTGTCAATGAAAATCAGTCAGCCAATCAGGGGGAGAGAGGGGCGGGGCCACGTTGGGGCTCCGTGTCTGAACGGATACACGGAGCTCTGACTCGGCTCGGGTGCCCCCATAGATAGCTGCTGGCTGATCGGGAACTTGGCAGGTGGGAGGGGCCAGGAGAACAGAAGAGGGACCCAAGAAGAGGATCCAGGCTGCTCTGTGCAAATCCACTACACAGAGAAGGTAAGCATAACATGTTTGCTATTTTAAAAAAAAAAGAGCCTTTACAATCACTTTAAGCTTCAATGCAAAGAGGGGATGAAGCTTACTTTTAGGGTGTAGGTCACATGTTAAAAATAAAGAGAGGGAAATAATAAAGGAAACCAGTCATGAGAGGTTGCCATTACTGACCTCTATTTTTTGTGTCAGCAGTGAAGTTTTGGTGCCTGCTTTCAGCCTTTCCTGCACTGAATTCAAATCACACTGCCCTTGTGATCTGCAGCGGGTGTCAGTGCAATCTTATTGACACCCCAAATGCAGCCCAAAACAGCAGTGGGCTTGCCGGCACCAGATAGCACCGGATCTCATGGCACGCAAGTATGCAATTCAGTTGCAGTGCAGTCTCAAAATGAACAGGCTCAAATCGATTTTAAATAAAAATGTCAGTGTTGGTCAGTATTTTTAAAAAGTGCCAACCTTCTATTATAGTAGATTAGGAATAGAATTAGGTAGATTAGGAATAGGTTTACTTTTTGGGATTTTTGTTGCTATGTATTGAAATATCATTCTATGAAAAAAAAAAAGTGAAAATAAAATAGCTTTAGCAAAACAGCCAAACACTGTTAATGTTTTAGATTGGACTTCCCGTTTTCCTGTAATCACTGCTGGAGACAGAGCCCAGCCCTGACAATGTAGACAATGTAGTAACGTTGAATTGCCCTCCTCCAATCCAGGAACATCTGGGTAGCAGTCAAACATCTGTCCAATGCAGTTATTTCTAGACTACAAGCCTTCAGCATACGGCTGCAGAACATGAAAAAGAAGATGCTGTAATTAAGGCTTAGTCACTGATAAGAACGCTATTTTTTCCTGAAAAATGAAGTCGCCACACAGTGTGAGAATGTTTCCATTAAACTGTGCTGAAAAGCATATTGTTAATATCTACTAGCAGGATATAGATGATAAATTCTAGCTATATTTTTATGCAACTAATGGGCTCATTTAAAATAAGACAGAAGAGCAAAAATTGTTGTAGCCCTTAAAAAATGATCACCCTTCAATGTTTAGGCATGTCTTAATGGGTTGCAGATCTCGAGCTTTCCTTTAAAACTATGTTTTGCTCTTTTTAATCAATGATTCTTAATGTTAATGTACACTCTTGTGTAACATTTGATATGGTCTTCTATTTCACCATTGGTTTTTTTTCTGTGCTTGGAAAAAAACTAGAAAATAAGATTAATTTACTAAGAAGTGCTATACTGTGTATTGGGGACATTTACCCTGGTTAAGAAGGATTGTCTCTGGGATCTGGGGACATCTGGTGTTCCCACCATAACAATCTTCTCAGTCTATTAACTGCACCCAAATAGATAGTGACAAGGCTGATTCTGACCATTTTGGTGCTCCAGGCAAGTCTCTTAACTGTCGTTCTCTCCCTCCCCCATGCTGCAATCAAATATAATCCCACCACCACCACCATTAATATTATTTAATGCAGTATTGTTCACACAGCGTCCACTCAACCTCCCACATTCCTCAATCCCTGAATGATAATGGAAATACTATGTGCATTATGTTTTTGTGACTTGAAGTGTATAAGCAACATTAATTCACAAAAGTAGTCTTTCATTACAATGCTTCTTTTGCTAATTTTAACAATCATATTTTTTTTTCAAATCACTAAAGCAACCGCTTCTACAGTAAAAGAAAAGACAAGCCTGTAAAAGAAGAGATCTAATATTTGCTGTTCCGGCGAGAGGTGAAGAAAATCTTCACTCTATTGAAGATCTTCTAGTAAGCAACTTTTCCAGATTTATTGGATATGTGATCACTGTTGGGTGCTGTGATTCCTCCCTCACTACATCACTGCAGGCCAAAGTAGTCATACCGCAGGCTACAGGAGGAACCACTGTGGCCAGCAGGAGAAAAGGTATCCAATCTACACAGAATAGTAAAAGTTAAATCTCTTATTTTAGGTACCTGGTTCCTGCTAGGATCACCAAATATAACCCAATTACCCCTCCGTTTGCTTTAGAGGATGTGGAGGTTTGGGTACTTATTTACATATATGGTGCCCCACAGTAAGTTGCTTCTAGGCAAATATATTTCACATCCTCCTTCATTAATCCTCCCAGATCCACATACTGTATAGCATTAATATATTCCTCCAAATGTGTCAATTTTTTTTATATATAACCACAGGTGCAAAGCAGACTATAGCAAAGGCCGAAAATCTAACTCTGTTACCATAACAGAAACCAAGGGTCACCCAGGTCATGACAAAAATTGAATCGGTCTTTCAAAGCAAGGTTACAAAGCACACACATCTATGGCATTCTTGGCTGAACCATCCTCACATTTTGATGACTCCTTGCTTTTCCCTTAACAACTTTCCACGTTCTTCCTTTTTACTTCTCAAGGTCAGATTTCTACATGATCCCTGGGAAAACCCTTACCCTCCCCCATCCCTCCCTTTTTTGTTTACTCCCAATACTGTCTGGTCCCTTGCGTATCACGATTGGTTCATAGCAAACAGCAGGTTTCTCCTTTTGTAGACCACCCCTTTCCCCGATGCATTGCCTGTTCAACGCTTTCTGTTTGTCTTCTGTGATAACTAGAGTTGAGCGAACCTCTGGAAGTTCGGGTTCTGCTGGTCCGTCCGAACTTCGGGACAAAGTCCGGGTCCGGGTCCGGACGGAACCCGAACGATCGCACGGCTTCAAGCCTGCCTGGTCGTCTTGGGCTTGAAGGTCTCCAAGCGAGTTGAGATCAATAGTGTCTTCTGTTTGTCTTTCGCAACTTGTCCGTTACGTAGCCCCTTTCCCCACCAGATGTTTTCCTCTTTGGACGACAAACGATACTTGGTTAGCACTATGCGTTCCCTGGTCTGTCATAACCCTCATTTGTTTTTTCCCTCCCTACCCCCTCCCATTCCCAAAAGGGTCCCTAGTACATCTTTAGACTGGAACTCTTCATTTTTCCTTCTTGCACCTTTCAACAATTCCCTTTTCGTTCCTCAGTAGTTTTAC
>BLSH010320286.1:610052-627757 GCA_018402905.1 Glandirana rugosa | reverse complement strand
ATCAGTCATCTCCCTGACGACACTCCAGCGGCGACGGATCTCTTCTCCCTGCCGCCGATCGTACGGGCGGCACGGGAGAAGCACCGAATGGCGGCGGGAGGGGGGGGACGTCCCCTCCCGCTGCCTACAAGAACGATCAAGCGGCTGAACTGCCGCTATGATCGTTCTTGTGGTGTACAAAATCGCCAGCTGGAAAAAATGATATCTGAATGGTGCCTCTAGCTGCTGGCACCATTCAGATATTAACCCTCAAAGTCTAGGACGTCCATGGACGTCCACCCGGCGGGAAGTGGTTAAAGTAAACTGAGGACATAAAGCTTCTCAGCATTTTTTTTTTTGCAAGATACTGAGACTTGGAACTTTACTGATTGTAAAGGAAGAGGAGCTTTTAACAAAAAATAATTCACATTTTACACGAATGAGTAGAGTACATGTCAGTATTACAAAAAACATTATTATAAAAAAAAATGCTTTTAAAGCAATAGTAAACTTGTACCTACAGGCAAGCTTATAGGAAGTCTTACCTGTAGGTACTGTAACTTCTAAACTTGTGCCATTTAGGAGATATTCAATTGGACTCCAGATGATGATGTCACTATTAGCATTCTACATTCTGAGTGCGTACTGAGTGTGCCCGGATTGCAGAGAATGCCGTGCCGAGATAGTGACTCCCTTGCACATGTGCAGGAGGGAGATCATTGTGGCCCAGCCACTTAAATGGCTGGAGAGCGTGAACCTAAAAGGGAGACCAGGCAAAAATGGAAGCCATGGGAGCTTTGACAGCTCAGTGCTGGAGGACTCTATTTGAAAGGTAAGTCTGACATATTGTGTTAGGGTGTAGTGTATACTAGCACACTATTGCATAAACCTGCAGGGGCCTATTTAGAAAAAAAATAGAGTTTACTAATGCATGAAACACCTTAGTTGACTTAAAGAGTAACTCCCCTTTTGTTGAGAAAAAACATTCCCCTCTGGGATATACAGTATCACACAAAAGTGAGTACACCCCTCACATTTTTGTAAATATTTTATTCTCTCTTTTCATGTGACAACACTGAAGAAATGACACTTTGCTACAATGTAAAGTAGTGAGTGTACAGCTTGTAAACTTGTTGTCCCCTCAAAATAACTAAACACACAGCCATTAATGTCTAAACCGCTGGCAACAGAAGAGAGTACACCCCTAAGTGAAAATGTCAAAATTGGGCCCAAAGTGTCAATATTTTGTGTGGCCACCATTATTTTCCAGCACTGCCTTAACCCCCTTGAGCATGGAGTTCACCAGAGCTTCACAGGTTGCCCCTGGAGTCCTCTTCCACTCCTCCATGACGACATCATGGAGCTGATGAATGTGTAGAAACTGCTGGACAGTCGCCCTCTGTAAAAAACACTTTTATTGAAGTATGCATTAAAATCCAAAAAAGTCCAAAACAGTCACCAAACAAACAGAAGGTCAAAACAGCATGGCTTACACGTTTCACACCATAAAGAGGTGGTGCTTAATCATAGCCTGGGTCCAGTGGTTGCTTGCCCCATATATATACATGTGGGTGTGAGATGCATAAAATGCAGATCACAGGCAAATAACCACATATAGACCCGCTGTGTAACCATTTCAACAAGCACTCCGCAGCATATGTAGCAGACAATAAGAATTCGGCTGTCACACTCTGCAGAGTGACGAGCTGATTATGGTAAAACGATTTCTATCAAAAATACAGTGATCCTGGAAACAAAAAGAAAACTGAAATGAGATACTTGAACAATGTTATACAAGTGGCAGGCAGGTAGAAGAGGAGGAGGGAGCCAGGAGTCACGTGAGTGCCAGGAGGCGCTGTGAAATCAGGTAGAAATCAGCTTTTTTTAGAAAAAAGCACATGCACTAGGACACATGTTGTTATCTAACAATGAAAATGGTATAAAGATCACATAGTTTTGTAGCAGCTGGGAGTGGAGTAGAGCAGCACTAGTGAGAGCTGACAGGCAGGGAGGGGAGGGGGGAGGAGGACAGAGGGAGACAGAGGAGAGCTGCAGATAGCAGCAGATGACAGAGGCACGTAAACGGACCAGGGTGTCAGGGCTCAGCAGCCATGATATACCGTGTTCAGTTTAAAGGGGGAGGATATAGCCAGGCAGGATTAGACAGGTATTTCTGGTGATACGGGGGGGGGGGGTCAAATTACACAGCACAAACACTGTGCTGTATAACATGCTTTAAGGGAACACAATCCATTTTTTTTTTTTTTTTAGGGTAACAATAAAAAACACTTTAAAAAAGAGAACTAATGCAGCATTCATCTAAGGATTGGTAAGATGTAATATATTACATTTTTGGTTTTGGGTTTATAACCGTACATTTACTGCTGCAATGTGGCAGCGCCCCACGAATCTGCGTCTATAAGCAGTGGCTTGCGTATGCGCAGCTAGTGGGCGGGAGCAGGCCAATGCACTCTTGTGCCCACCACATGGTCACAGCAGTGTGACCATGGCTCGGGCGGACTTGATGTCCGCCGGCGAGCCACGATTGCCTGGCAGAGAAGAAAAACGGGGAACCACCGTTGTAAACACGGTGGTTCCCCTCTCTGTCAGACGGCATGTAAGAGATCTACTGATCCCTGTCCACTGGGATCATTTAGATCTCTTATGCCCCTGGCAGCCCAGCCCCCTCACAGTTAGAACACACCTAGGGAACACAGTTAACCCCTAGATCACCCCCTGCAGGTTAACCTCTTCCCTGTCAGTAACATTTATACAGTAATCAGTGGATATTTAAATTTCTGATCGCTGTATAAATGACATTGGTCCCAAAAAAGTGTCAAAAACGTCCGACATGTCCGCCCCAATGTTGCAGTCCCGATAAAAATTGCAGCTCGCTGCCATTATTTGTAAGAAAAAATAGTAAAAATGCCATAAATTAATTCTCATGGTTTGTAAACGCAGCAACTTTTGCACAAACCAATCAATATACGCTGATTGTGATTTTTTTTACCACACATGAGGAAGAATATATATCGGCCAAAACCGATTAATAAATTAGTATATGTATTATAGCAAAAAGTAAAAAAGATTGTTTTTTTTTTCAAAATCGTCGCTATTTTTTTGTTAATAGCGGTGATCAGAAATGATGCAGAGGGGATTAAATACCACCAAAAGAAAGCTCTATTTGTGGGGAAAAAAAGGCGTCAATTTTGTTTGTGTACAACGTCGAACAACCGCGCAATTGTCAGTTAAAGCGACACAGTGGCGAATCGCAAAAAGTGCTCTGGTCCTAACATGGGAAATCCTTCCTGTCCTTAAGTGGTTAAAGAACAGTTTCTGTGCCAGAAGTGCAACTTTAAGCAATGCCATCCAGTCCAGCAGTGATAAGGTAATTAGAAGCCTGACATTCACTTACAGATCAATCAGTAGAACTAAATATTATCTCCCCCTAGAATGTCATTGTAAAGCAAAACATACTAATCAGCTGCCTATCAATGTTTAGTCTGTACACATCACACCTGTAACAAAAATCATTGTGAGTAAACTGTGCTGTGTTCATCATTTTAAGCTGGGTCAATCACCAGTCTTCCTATGCTTTATAAGTGAGGAACAAGGGACTTAGCTGTCTAATAAGAGAACGCGAAGACTCTAATTCAACTCATCACACGTTGATTTTTGGTCTGCCTTCAGCAATCTGCTTTCATATGTGGCTGTCAATAGTAATCATCATATATCAATGATAATATCTGTATAAACAAAACTGGCGATGTAATAATATCGGTTTCAACAACAGCCTGATCATATTGATTAGCCGACATAACAGTAAGCCTGCGATGATTAAGCCAGAATACTAAACATTCATCACCATTGTTTCGTAATATGGTGCTTTAAGATCCTATAAAAGCAAGTGCATACCCACAGAAAGTTAATTTTAACCAAGAAATGAAATGGTATGGGCATTTCACAGTTAGCTGCTGTTTTTTTTTTAAAAAACAGGAAATGTACCTGTCCAAAGATCCAGCACCATCCTCACCTGAGCCGGGTCCTTGCCTGTCCTTGGGTTCCCGGCACCAGCATGTTAACTGTGGGAAGCTGGCTGTGACTCCTTGTGCCTTTACAGCTGGCTTCCCATTGCACAAGCACAAGTCGCGTTGTGCTTTGTGAATAGTCCCGCAGTCTTCTGGGACCTGTGATGTGTCCCAGAAGGCTGTGGGCAAAGAGGGGGGGGGCAAAGTGGCATCAGGTACCTGTGAAAACCATGTACCCACTCCCACCAAAAAATAAAAAGTGTCCAAAATTGATAGAGGAGGGAGGAGGCAGGAATATTGATAGAGGAGGGAGGAGGCAGGAATACAGAACTTCCCCTTTTGAGTGAAGTTCTGCTTTAAATCTCTCAACATTCTTCCAAAGAGCCTACAATTTAGTTTTTCTTTATAACCCTGGCCAATTAACTGAACAGATTTTATATGATGAAATATTGCATAAAGTGCTTCTACCTGTCATCATATCTTAATGGAGAATAGTGAATGTTTAACTTACCACTTCTTTCCCAATCCATGTGCATGTAAATTTTGGCAATCTGGATTATAGGGGAGAACTAAAATAGTAATTGTGCCTAAGCAGTACCCTGAGAAATGTACCTTTTGTCTTAGCCAACATTCACACCTGAACAAAGTGGAATAGAGCATAGTCCTATGGTTTTTTTCAAGTGGTTGTAAAACTCAGAGATGAAATATGAACAAACCATGTTCCTCTATAGTGTGTACCCGTCCCAATTAGGAGTACTGTCATTTCTGTCTGCTGCCTCATTCCTCTGCTATCTGCATAAATCACTTTGACAAGGTTTCCTGACACCAAGAGAAAAAAAGGTGACAGGGGAGGGATCTCCAGCTAATTGACAGCCTCAGCTCTGTTCCTGTGTGTTGTGTGAAAGGGGATGTGTCCCTTCCCTCCAATCAGCTCTCAGAGCTTAGCAGAGTGTAATTGCAGCTGTCCGTCCCTTTTTTTCTTACAGCTCAGACAAAATTAATAAATTCTGGACTTTGAACAGATGTAGCAAGAGAAGAATTCAGTTAAACATGTGCAACTTATGTAGGAGGATTTGTTTCATCTCTGTGTATCACTTGGAGCCCATCACGTCACTGGGTATATGTAAGGGTTTAAAACCATTTAAAAGCATTTTGCAAATTTTGTGCAACTCTTTTTGAATGTATATTAGACATTTCCTGGGCTTGGAAAAGGAAAGAGAACAGTACTAGAGAAGGAGAGTGTTTTTTAGACACAAAAGTACAAGCAAAAATGCATACAAGTGTGTCGCTAATTTACAGGTGCACACATTATAGTATATAGGGAAAAATGCACGAATATGCTCAAAAAAAGCAGGTACTTTTTTGAGAACAGGGCATTTCGAGTAGGGCAGCTAAGCAATCAGACAGATTGATATTCTGTATGTTGAGCGTAGTTAGGCTTAGGGAAAGAAGCTGAAAAACAATCAAGTGTGAACGGGGGGCTTAAATTGCATACTATGCATACTATCACATTATGACATTACCTTTCAGGTTAGAAAAATAAAAACACCCAGCGATTTACTACCACCTTAAAGAGGTTGTATCCCTAAAAAGTAATTTTTACCTACAGGTAAGCCTATAATAAGGTTTACCTGTAGGTAAAAAGAATATCTCCTAAACCTGTATGGTTTAGGAGATATTCTCGCTGCAAGCACTGCTGACATCAGCAGGCACATGCGCAGTGATGGACCGGCGAAGGCCCGGTGCATAGCGTCGGACCCTGCCGGAAAGTCCGCCATAAAGGCAGGCTCTCGCGAATGAGCAGTAGTGACATCTCGCAGCTCCGGCCACTCACAGAGCCGGAGCCGCGTACTCGGAAGGATCCACGGAGGGAAGATAGCAGCTCCCTCCTCGGGTCCTGTCGTAGCTTCGTTCTGAGGTAAGTACTTCATAATGAGCTAGTATGCGGTGCTCATTATGCCTTTGCCTTGCAGGAGTTTTTTTTTTTTTTTTCCTAGGGGAGACAACCACTTTAAGTACTTTTCATACCTATATAGTAGTGTACAGTGGGGACATCTGACCTAAATTATTGGAAATAGAACTCCAATTACCACATACTGTATAACTCTGGATTTCACCTTGAATTTTATATTATATTTTCCCAAGTACCCTTTAAGACCTGTAAATCTAGCTGCCTGTACCCACAGTACCAATGTTGCAAATATATCTTTGACACACATATTCATTTGTTGGCACCAGCCATGATAATATAATTGCCCAAACCTATACTAATAAAACAAAAGATAAATAAGTTAAGAAAAAGTTACCTGGCATAGTAGTTTGCCTGACATAAACTGAAACATAACTGTTTGAACAACAAGTACTTGGATTCTTTTGCCTCTCAATGTATCACATTTTTGGCTGGATGGAAGTCACGGTCCATTACGGTTTACTCTAGTCTGGGCAGGTTGCTTCTTGAATGGCTTACAATGTGTGCCGAATGAGTTCAGATCAAGATAAATAGCAACATGAAATATTTGTGATGTCCGTGGTAATGTTCCTGTATAATGGCTGGCTGGAACAGGTCTCAGCTAAAGTCCCATAATTCCTATGGGCTTGCTATAATTATGAATCAATCCAGAAACACATTTAGTGCTCATAACCCACATTTGCTCCAACTGTCTCTCCTCTTTATCTTTGCCTCTCCAGTATTAGCCATAGTGAACAACAGTAACCAGTAGCAGATGCTGTTCAGTTATGAAAACAGATGCAAACTAATTAATGTGTAGTAATGAAGTTATTGGGCATACGAAGATAAGCAGCTGTCAATGTCCCATCACCTGTGTCATCATTTGTCACTCTCTCAAGAGAGGGTAAACAGACCACCTCCAGATGGCAACAATACCTTTAGGATATTACACTCAGTGAATTCATATTAGCTAATATGTTGGCGATGCTCATCAACTGCAAAAACATAAACTGTTCACTTGCCAAGTGTCAGATATATTTTCATGAGACGAGTTCAAACATTTTTGTTTTGTTTTGTTAAGCAGTGCTGCCATTAGATGTTGTTATTTGCTCTTTGTATGTATTTTCCTATAGCACTCTACTGGAGGCCTTGGCCAAGGGACAGCCAACAAAGGCACCTGACTTCAGAGCAAAGAACAACAGTTAATCACTTTTGGTACATCTCACAGATAGATCAATAGCAGCAAGGCTCCTCTTGCAGAAAATGTATTGCTGGCCATTATTTTATAAACCACTAAAATTAACTCACTGGTAACATAGAGTTAAGGCGAAGAATAGTGACATAAAGCCATGGGAGATGGGGAACTAGAGTACAGATGCCAGGTCATGTCAAGGTAAAACGCACCTTGCATTGCTTGAACAACTGGGACTGGAAAGTGATCCACAGTTAGGTTAATTTGATCCACAGATGCCTTAGTGGAGCCAGTAAAGAAAAATATAGGATGTGCATATGCCACCAACCAGAAAAAAAATATTCCTCCCAGCTGGCAATGATAGCATAACCAGTAGTCTGGACCTGATACCTTGTAATTACAAAGATTCATAATGCATAAGCAAGAATAAACATTTTAAACTACATTTTCAGCTCCCACAACTTGCCTACAAATGCTACTTCTGAAGAATCAAAAAACAAAAAACTCTGTATATTTTAAAATGTCATTGGAACAAATGCCTTGCTAGAAATACCATACACATTTCATGAACTTCTCAGGAATAAAAGGAACCTATTGCTATTGCAAGATGTAAGTCACATGCCTCTCTTCTTTATCTTTTCCTTGCAGCCGGTTGTTTTCCTGTCCTGTGAACCTTTGCCCACGCAGGAGCTCTCTAACCAGCTACCCATAGTTATCTTCTCCTGCTGCTCAGTTTGACCAAGGGATCAAAATGAGAAAGCTTAATGTAAGTTCTAGGTCACACCTTGGATCTTCACATGGCTAGTGACTCTCTACCAAACCCCAAGTGTTAGTGCTGAGAGCCTAATTGACCCATTGGACCAAGTTTTAAGGCTATCATATAGGAGGAAGGGGACTTGAAGGATACGCAGGACTAATGCTGAGGGCCTAATTGGCCCTTCACCAAGTACCAAGGCTATTACATAGCAGGAAGGGGACTTGAAGGATTACAGGGCTAGAGACTATTTCCCTAATCTCAAGTGATATCAGTGGACACCTAAATGGCCAACTATCAAATACCAGGACATTGAAGGAAGGGGAATGAGTAACATACTCCCCATACCCAAAAGTACCAAGTAGTGGCAAGGGATTGGAAGGAGGGTGAGTATGTATATCTGGGGGGGGGGCAGTTAAGTGAATCTATTACCTTTCCCCCTATAAGCAAAGAACAGGTTCACTTTAGCAGTAATTTTCTTAAAAAGGTTTATTCAGTAAATTAGTATAAAAAGCAACAGCCATGTGCAAAGTGCAGTAAAAACTATAGCAACTGATCAGACTTCACTTTAATAAAGTCATTTTTGTGGAGGGTTACAAAGGATGCTCTAGTTTTGGTGTACTTTTTACATTGCTCTTTGGCTCATCGGATCAGCTCGGATAATAAAAAGAGATCAATCATTTTACCCAAGTTTCCTGACTAGCAATTACAACCAACCTCTCTCTCAGCTTCTATTTATGAAATGGTTAATAATATAATGTAAATATGATAAGCTCACTCAGCTACCAAATGAAAAATATCTCAAATTTTGCCAAGCTATAGGAACTTTTACTTTTATGTCCATGAATATTTTCTAACTGCATCTTTATGGTAAGCAAATCATATTTTATGTTTATCAACCCTTTAAATAACAGGTAAGAAGCTATCGGAAATTACTGAAGTATCAAATATCATTGCATGATATCCATAACACTGGGTCTCCAATATCTGGTGTATTTTATAACTCAGATACATTTTGAAGTTCACATTTTTACTTATCAGGTCCTTTGCTGCAATTATGTCTCTATTGTGTGCAGAAGGATGTACATTATGCCCATTGTGTGCGAAAGTACGCGCTTTTCTTTAGAAAGAACAGTTTTGCATACACAGCATTGTGTAAACTGAGACTGCTCATACAGAATACATTCTAAAAGTATCCGATCCTCCTGATCTCTCTAAAAACTCTAGTTGCAATTTATAGTAAAAAATAGAATGTAATTAGACGTTACAAAGGATCTTGTCTTGTGACACTACCTAAATATCTGCAATTGAAAGTCAGCTTTTTGGTTCTAAATGAAGAATAAAACAGAAAGTGACCAGCTAAGATACGAAAAGGTTGGTCATGGTAAAATACAATGCTGCAATAGAAATGTTTGATTGTACAGATAAAAACCTCTTAGCTTTGTTTTTGAGACATAAAACTGTACATGGATAGATTTTCTACAAGTCTTGAAAATGATGGACCTTCCACTAAACAGACACATCTAACAGAAGGCTTTGCATTGAGGAGAAGAAAGGACATGATCTGATTCACAGGAGCTCCATTCACTGCTCGAAAATAGAGCACACCCATTAATGCACTGGAAGAGCATGTCATTTGGAGCTCACTATGATTAATGGCGCCGCATACTTTGTGCTGTACTACAGAAAGCACTGGCTGCTGAAGTTTTGGTGCACTGAAAAGCATTCTCAGATGGATGCCTTTCGCAATTCTGGCAACACGCCTAGTAAATACAAGCCTGATCTGCCCTCTGGTTTTCATTGTACACGTGTAATCCATACCTTAAGTGAATACTATTAACCACAGATATAGTATTCGTGAGCAGACATTTACATCCCGGCCTCAAATACTATTTTCACTTTGGTTTGGATCTAAATGTGTTTTTCTGTAGATCAACTCCCCCTTTTAAGTTTTTGATTCTGCACATTATTGTGCAACCATAATAAATATTTTAGATATTAATATTAATAATTTAGATACTAAGAATTAATGTATTAATGTTAATATTTTAGACTTGATTACCAACACATAGGAGTTGATTTAATAAAACCGGAGAGTGCACAATCTTGTGCAGCTGTGCATGGTAGCCAATCAGATTCTAACTTCAGTTTGTTCAATTAATCAGGAAAGAGATTTACCCCCCTTAATGACCAGGCCATTTTTTTGTGATACGTCACTGTGTTACTTTAACTGACAATTGCGCCATTTTTTGCAATACGGCACTGCGCTAATTTAACTGACAATTGCCCAGTCATGTGACACTGTACCCAAATAAAACTTGTGTCCTTTTTTTCCCCACAGATAGAGTTTTTCTTGTGGTATTTGATCACCTCTGTGTTGTTGTTTTTTTGTGCTATAAACTAAAAAAGACCTATAATTTTGAAAAAAAAAATATTTTTTACTTTCTGCCATAAAAAATAAACATCCAATAAGAAAATATAAAAAATAAAATGTCTTTGTTAACTTAGGCCGATTTGTATTCTGCTACATATTCTTGGTAAAAAAAATCCCAATAAGTGTATGTTGATTGGTTTGCCCAAAAGTTATATCGTCTACAAACTTTGGGATATATTTGTATAATTTTTTTTTATTTTTTATTAGTAATGACCAGCGACTTATAGTGGGACTGCGATATTACGGTGTACAAAACAGACACTTATGACACTTTTTGGTAATCAGTGACACTAATACCGTGATCAGTGCTAAAATTATGCACCATCACTGTACTAATGACATTGGCTGGGAAGGGATTAACATCAGGGGGTTAACTGTGTGCCTAGCCAGTGGTTTTGTACTGTGTGGGAGGTGCTTTTACTAGAAAAAGACATGGATCCTTGTCCCTGCTTTGCAGAAACACAGTATCCACGCCTTCCATACTGACAAAATGGCAATCTGCCTTGTTTACATAAGCAGACTGCCACCTTATTCATTCAGGCATCACCTTATTCCCTAACCTAATTGGAAATTTCCTTGCAAAGTGAAAATTAATTTTGCAAAATGAACATTTGGTAAATAATCCATAATGTATGAAACGTTTAGGTTGGATTTACACTGTTCTGTGTGCCTGCAGCTTACATAGTACATGTAGGTGTGAAAGGGCCCATAGAGTTTCCCTTTGTCTTTCACACTAAACTGCGGTGCATAAATGTGAACTATCCACATAGGAAAGGAGTTGTGCTGCTCAAAACAGACAAGTGTGAATATGCCATTAAGATATTAAACAGACTTTCAAGTGAAAATCTCTCTTGTAGACCTATAAAGTGGGCCAATGCACCACTTGTCACAACTCTAAAGATATATATGTGCATGCAACTTTCCTCTTCCCTCCTAAGCACAAAGCATGCATATTTTCATTATTTCATTATATTTCAGCTTACAGTTGAATGTTACCTGCCAGTTTTGCAGTGTTCAGCAACTTTAATGAAATCTCACTGAGGACTGAATGTAAATAATGTGTAAAAAATATTTTAGCCATCATGCAGAACATGCAATGGTGCAGTGGTTTTTGTAGCTTGGCACCTGCATTTGCTCAAACAGCCTCAAAACACTACTTGTTAAGAAAGCTTTCAAGAAAATGCCCAAATGTTTTGACAAACCCACTTAATGCAAAACAGTAATTGCACCTTCTTTCATCTTGTCAAATATAAGTAGGATAACTATCCATTCAAGTAGTAGATTCGGTTGGCATTTGGCATTACACAGTTTGACATTAATTTGCCTAATTATCTATGGCACTCATGGCTCCAAGACGTTCAATTAAGCTAAATCCACTGCAATTAAAACTGAGAGGTCAAGACATTAAAGAGCAAAAAGTTCAAATCATTTGGCATGTCAGATGCACTGCTTGTCCTTTGCTGGGTTTGAACTTTTTTGACAAGCCACGGCCATCAAGGCTCCTCCATGGAGCACTGCGGGCAGAGTTAATGGAGCTGCTCTCAATCCAGAGACATTGCATAGTGAATCCTTATTGTTGGCACACTATCAAACAAAACTTAAACTGTGTTCAATATTTATACATATTTTGGTTGATTGTCTGAAACCACAAGCATCATTGTTATTCTGTACTTAAATATATTACATTTATGCATGTATAGGGATGATAACCTCGATTGTGCAGCCTTGATTCTTCTACAATTTTGCATACTTGTACCAATGTCTAAGCAGACTTGGCTAGCCTACCCTGATCTGACAATAAGTAGGCTGTGAATAGAACACTAATGGTTTATGAGGCTGGAAGATACCTTATTTCGAATACCTTGATACTTAATCGCTAGGATAGGAGAGATAACCTAAAAACAGCTACAGCATTATCTACAATCATTTTGTTTTTCCTCATACAATCCAGAGATCCTATTCAGATACTCAATACCTCAACTGTCCAGATTTGGTTTCAACATCTGTAGGAAAATCTGTTATACATCAGGCTATACAGCACAACATGCTTCAATATTAAATGCACTGGTAATTATGGGCCATCTGACCCAATGTCTTGGTAAATGTATGTATGTCAGAGGACTACAATGCCTTTACTCACTTATGGGATAATCATAATCTGAGTGAAATTGAGAAATTAGAATAATATGACTTCTACAAAACCTGAGGTATCACCCATCTCAATCACTTATACACTGATTCAACTCTCACATCTTTTCAGGCACTCATAAAATAGTTTCAGTCCGTGCAAAATAGAATTTGTATTATCTTCCACTTGGACTGTCCAGTGTAGATCATTTCTCTAAGGCCCCTTTCACATGATTGGTCTGCTCTGATCCGCCTGTGTGTTTTTCAGGCAGATCCGGGCGGGCCACCTATTCACTTCTATGGGCAGGCGGATGTCAGCGGAGATGTGTCCGCTGACACCCGTCTGCCTTCCGATCCAACAAGATCCGCTCAAAACAAACGGATGGCGATACATTCGCCATCCATCCAACGGATTGGATCGGATGGGATTATGGACATGCAGTCCGTTTTCATCCAATCTTCTCATATAAAACAGCAGGGCTCTGACAGGTCCGTCCCTACACAGTGAGCAGAGATGGACCTGTGATCCACCTGCACAGCGGGGATCAATGGAGCAATCTCCCACTGAGCTAGTGGAGTCCGCTGAGCGGATCCTCCTGTGTGAAAGGGGCCTTAAAGTGATTGTAAAGCTGTATTTATGTATTTTTAAATAACAAACATTTTATATTTACCTGCTCTGTGCAATGGTTTTGCACAGAGCAGCCCCGATCCTCCTCTTCTGGGGTCCTCTGCTGGAGCTCCTGGCTCCCCCCCCCCAGCCGAGTGCCCACCATAGCAATTTGCTTGCTATAGGGGCACTTGTGTGGCCTCTCTCCTGAACCTGCTGTGTGTGTCCATAGACGCATAAAGCGTGGCTTGGCCTTGCACCCAGCTCCATCCCCACTGGCTGTGAATGAAATGGTTCCCACTGCTGTGTCTGAGCCATTTAGGAGAGAGAGAGCTGCTGCCCTCGTGCACATCACTGGATCAAGATAGGGCTCATGTAAATATAAGGGGAGCTGGACAGAGAAGGTACAGAGAAAGCATTAAGGTAAAAAATCTTCAACTTTAACAACCACATGGAGACCTCATGAGACTTCCCTATTTGAACTAGTGGCCCAAACATTCAGTGCAAAAAGCCTAATCTCAAATCCCCTTTGGTTCCTAAATGTAAAAAAGTCAGCTGCCCGTTAGATGAAAAATAGAAAAAAACCTGGGTTCATAAACTGATGACCAATGATCAAGTATTATAAAGGCCCTGTCGGTTGTTTCCATATCACCATCATAAAACTTAGCAAGCTCATATTCATATTATATAGAATGTACATCACCCCACAATGTCACTATCAATATGATCATAGACCCAACCCTGACTGTACACATTGTGGACAGGCCCCACAGGGCCTTATACCTATGCTATGAAGGTGCCCAAAGTTTTTTCACTGGCAATGACTGATATACAGACACCTATATATAGAATGCTATTTCTAACCTGTAAACAAGAGATGGATGGATAGCTCAAAGATGGATAGCTCCTTCTTCACCATATGTAAAACATGGATAGCCACTGTCAATACGTGAAAAATTAGTGCATAAATGGAGAGGTGGTCTACAGAAATTTAGGAAACTGTGAGGCAAATGGCACAATGCACCTGACCTTGCTTTCATGTCCCTAATAACTCACAGATTGCACTCAAAGTCTAATTTGCACTTACTCTTTTGCTGCCACTTAACACCAATATGTGTGTAACATATATATCTTTAGCAATAGTTTCTAATCTCTCCTTCCAAAATATAATAAGTGTTTGGGGAGTGTTGGAGTCCCCTTGCCCTTACCTTATGGACATTATAAGAACTGTGTATTTGATATTACATTTTTTGCCTCATCCTTTTATCCGCATATGCAAGCCACACACATTTGTTGTATTGTACCTTTATTGTGTGCACTGGGATTGGGGATAGAATTGGAGGCGGGAGGGTATGGGGGTTGGGGAACGTTTGCCTAATTTACCTGTAATGAAAATAAACCTGTTCAATGAAAACTACTTATGAAAAAAACGCAGGCTATACAAACTAGATGTAAGGTTTGGCAGTCAGGCTTTTCAACAAAAGCGAAATTACTTTTTTGCCTCTCAATAATTTACAGACTTACTTAAACCTAATTAGAGAAGATCTGTGAAGGTACAGATTTCTCCTTGGTAGTGATAATTGCACACTAAAGCGGTTACATATCCCTTGTTATGAATGATGATTACTAGTTTTGACAGCCATCAGCCATGAGAGGTGTGAAAAGGAGAGGATATTTGCCTCGGAAGATATAATTTGGCTATAAACTGTTCAAGACTGTTCAATTTACAACATACATAAGATTTTCAAGTTAACAGTAATGGTATGCATGTGGAAAGAAATATTATATTTAGTCCATTAACAGGTATTTTTTTTTCCTAATGTGTTCATGTGAATTGTATACTGTTTATTTATTTATTTATTTTGCTGTATTGCATCCCTCATTTTATTTTATGGTTCAGCACTGTAGTCTTTTTGAACTAGTCTTATTTGCGCATAGATAATAATTTTGTACATATTTAGACTGGCCGCATTCTACTTAATTCACCATATAGCATTTGACATTACAACCAAAAGTGTAACATGCATGGGGCTTTAAGAATATCCAATATATCCTCAGTGGTTCTGTGATGATGCTATTAAATTGGCACTCTGTAATTATCCCTACCAGTGACATATCTAGCAACTGAACTGTAAACTTGTGATGCTATTGATTTAACACATTCTTTCACCCTGGATTCCAGCAACAATAATAAGGCAATCACCATTATGATAACAATGCACTTTCTATCGGAATGAGGCAATGATGGACAATAATTAAAGGCAATGGCTAGTTGTGCCCCATATAGCCTTCTTAACCATACTTTGTCAAAGTGGGGTCAATTAGAAAGAGCGGTAATGTCATTTCGTGACTTTCAATGTCAGGCACATACACAAAAAGTCAATGATGATTGTCAATGAGAATTAGATGTAAACAAATGGAACCTAAATTACAGGAACACATGGCTTAACACTAGGTTAGCTACACTAATCACAAAGGATAATATTGATGTTGTTCTTGTGCTGATAGATTAAGCTGATGAGGTGATTACCTAAGAGTGACATGTCAGTTCTATTTTCTGCACTTAGTATTGTTTGTTAGTTATAGATTATAATGCAGTTCAAAATGTGTTGTACTAACTACACAAAGCTGCAAAAGATTTGGTGGTATCGTGGAAGACAGATAAAATAGGAGACAATTGTTAATTTAGAGATCTATAAAGAAAAACACAAGCAACATACAGGCATACCCTGCTTTAAGTACCCTCACTTTACGTACATTTAGGAGTACGAACACACTGGCATCTATGGGGGGAAATCTTGGTCAGCTTGACAATGCACTGCTCCCGGGTTTTTAACACTGGCGTCTATGGAAAATCTTGGTCAGCTTGACATGGCATTGCTCCTGTTTTTTAACATTGGCATGTATGAGAAATCTTGGTCAGCTTGACATGGCACTGCTCCCGAACCATAAGTGACAAGGAGGAAACTTGGGGAGCACCGAGAGGGGACCTAGGACTACAACATATCTAATTTTGGGGTCAGCCAGCTTGCCTAGGTAATCAAGAGCAGTGCCATGTTAAGCTGACCAAGATTTCCCACAGCCACCAATGTTAAATGTTAAACACCGGGAGCAGTGCCTTGTCAAGCTGACCAAGATTTCCCATAGAGCTAGTGTATTTGCATGCATTGAGAAGTGAAAAAAAGGTATTGCTTCACTTTAAGTACATTTTCCTTTTACATACATGCTCTGGTCCCATTGTGTATGTGGGGTATGTCTGTATGTAGTAAACTGAAGGTTTATTGAAAATGCCCATGCATATCCAAAATCTTAACATGAACCTGTCCCAAACCCAAGCATTATTCAGTGACACTGCATACAGAGCAGTTTTTCATTTCTCTTCATATGAAAATCAAATATGTCTATACATATACAAATAGTCATTATTCACTCAATTCAGCCACAAAGCCCAGCCCTCATTTCCAGTCACCTTTTCCCCCAAAGTCATCATCATTTACATGAAATCTTCTTTTGCTGTATTCAATAACACTGGATTACCGTGCCCATCTGCAACTGTTCCAAGCAATAATTCACAGCGCAGATCTATTCGGTCAAAATTCCTAAGCCCTGATGCCCACAAATGCATTGGACTTTTTGCTATGAATTAATCTTATTAAATATGCTGGTGTTTTTTGGTGCCCTCAATGGATTGTATGTATGTAGAATCTCAACTCTGGGTCCTTTTTCCTGTTTCCCGATGGAAGTCCATATTTTGTGGAGTGCTGGAGTCAGTGTGCCCAGTGATAATTTCAGTGACCCTTAGGAAATCTGATTCCAGCTTCCCGTTTGTCCCTGTATTAAGATAGTAACTGACAGTGGGCATGCATAGGATCTTGGTGCAGGGCATGATTAACAGCCTACTAACAACCCCAAAATGCATTTGTTGTGGTGAAAGGAAATCATGACAATGATAAGGTTGTAAAAACACTTTGGGGAACAAATTGGCGTGCTTTGACCTCATCTGTGAATCTACATTTTTGATATACATTTAATACTATAAAGAGGAGGTCTTATATGAAATATATATATGGCACTTGTGTCATCAATAGCATTTTCAAAGCCTGGGAAGATCAAATATCACCCCGCAAACAAAGGAGAATCTTGAAAAGTAAGACATAAAATTATATTTAATTTGCTTTTAAAAATAAAATACCTTTCTCTACAATTTACCCCAAGTACTCCCAACATTGCTGGAGACAATGTGGTGAAAATGGCTCCTTATACCATATCATATGGTCATGTAAATCCATCCATTCCTTTTGGAATCATATCTTCACCCTGATTTCTGAACTTGCAGACCACTGGCTCAATCCTTGCCAGTTCTACCATACTCCATGTTGGTGTTCAAGTCTTTAGTCCCACTTCTATACTAAGGTTTTCCTTACCTACCTAAATGTACTGGTATACTATACCATATTCCTCGGTAAAAGTGGTGTAACAGAGGTCGTTACAACCCTCATGAACCCCATTTAACATCTCTTTCCATAAAATAAAAATTTTCGTTTAATTTATATTAAAATACAGAATGAAAAGTTCTAAGAGGAAACAAACGCCCCACTATAAACTAGAAGGGTCCGAAACTTTTACGATAACTACT
>BLSH010320286.1:596166-610042 GCA_018402905.1 Glandirana rugosa | reverse complement strand
ATTGTTTCTCAAAACCTCAATAAAACCCCTTGAAAAAAAAAAACAGGACTTTTTCCTACATATAAGTGGATGATTGAAGTGATCATTGCTCCACTTTAGCTAGTAAACACAGTGTTCATTCACTTTACAAATTGAAAAGTCTTTGCCCTTTTAGTAAGTCAACCCCACTGTGTTATACTCACACCATGATCCCATCATAGCTGTACTTATTGTGATCACTATTGTTCTACCACATATTATCATCAATAAAAATCAATAATACACACTACAGCAGCATATTCATAGAATGCTGACTGCAAAAGCCATTTTACATGAATAGATATTAGATGCATTATAAGCCCCAAAACCATTCCTTCTTTTCCTTCTTCAAAATACTGTTGGTGTTTCTATACACATAAGAAGAAGTTTAGATTAGAAGTTGGAAAACACATTTTAAGATATAATGCATTCAAATTACAGTTTCATGATATAAGAAAAGAAATACGCTAAATACACATACATAAAATAGTAACAGAAAAATGCTTTCTAGCATGTTTGTAATGGCTGGGCAGCTATAAAAGATGCATGATGTTAATAGGAGGTCAATGACAGTCAGAACAAGGACGTCCATAATACCTGACACATTGCATCCCTTTACCACAATTGGTGTCAGCTAAGGCTTAATTATATTGTTTATGCTGTGGCCTTCTGCTCCCTCATTTCCATTCTGACGATTGTCTATGATTGTCACATTTGCTCCCTGCTGTTTTAACATGTGTAATATTCACTTACTACCCCATTAAATAGCAGTGCAAAAGCTTGTGGGCCTCTCCGCCTAGGGCTCTTAATGTAGAAACCACAACATGAAAAACTGAAAACCCAATTAGTAGCATCATGTTAAACAAGTAAAATACTAAATTAGCACAACCTTAAAAAACAAGAAAAAAAATACAAATAACTGAATCTGTATTGTGTAAACAAATATTATAAATCTTGAAATTAACAATTTAATTAATTGTTAAACCAAATGGTCCACTGTAGGTATAGCAATGGAGGCATATTGGAAACGGGTTAAAAGTGGTTAAAAAGACCAAGAGTTATTTACCTTAATGCATTCCATGCATGAAAGGTATAAAAACAGTCCACTACCTGTTTCCACTTCTCCCATACCTCAATAATTACCTATCTCCTCCACCGATCCAGTGCTGCCCCATCTGCAGCAGCGCTGCTCTTTCTTCCTAGTCTCATAGGAGTCTCCAGGCGCAGTGGGAGCTATAGGTTCCTGCTGCTGTCAACCAAATCCTGTGGGGAGAGATCGAGGTGTGTGGCTGAGAGATGCTGTTTGTGTCTGTGGATCCACATAGCCCGGCTCAGTAGCATTCCTGCACAGATACCCCCTCAGAATATGGCTTGCTAAGGGGGCACTCATATGAAAAAGAGGACAGCGATGGCAGGGGACTCTAGAAGAGGAGATAAAGTGAACGCCCTGTCGAATAATTGCACAGAGCAGGTAAGTATGTCATCTTTTTTATTTTAATGTATAAAAAAATATCCTTTACAATCACTTTAAGCAGGTAGGTCCAGACTTCCTGCGCCCAGCCACAAACACAAACTCTTCCTGAGAGATCCTAAAGTTAAAAAATCTTTCACTGTACAAAATGCTCAAGAAAATGTTGCCAAAGTAAGACATATAAAGGTACACTCTGGTTCATATTCTTGAAGCTTTTGTGGATTTATTGTTCACCACATAGGGGATGATATACTAAGGATATCTACCTTTCAATGGAATTTCCCCCTGAATGTGGTGAAAATTCACTTTGCAAAGAATAATCAATCACTTTCATGTGGATAATGGAAGTCACTATAGTTTTAATGCATTCACTATACCATTTTTTTTTTGTCATTCAACCCAGCGAAGTAAACGAAAAAAAAACCTGACAGCTCAGGTTGGAGCCACTGTACTAACAATCCGATCTCCCCCCACTGTGCTATTGTGCTCTGACAGATAAATTCCCACTGACATAATTGATATTTTTAGCTATCTGCAAGGGGGTAATTCTTCCCAATGACCACAAGTGTAAGGAGCATTTTTCCTATTGATCATCACACTAATGTATCATGAGTTGTAGATTATTAATTTTTAGCAGGGGAGACCAGAGAATTATTTCAAGGGTTCCTCAGTGTTGCAAAGGTTGAGAAAGGCTGAGTTAGACTTTTGTATTTCATAGTAATTGGCCATTTGTGCTGATCTATTTGAGTGAAAAGAAATTGGATGGGTTATTTCACTAGCACTGTGTAATTATTGGTAAATGCTAAGCAATCAGAATGCAATGTGTGTGGTAGGCATAAATGGTTTCCTTGGCCAGTATTTATTCCTCTGCTTTTTACACGTTTGCTTTAGTATCTCCCCTATTGCTTTATATTGGTGTTTTAATACAACCATGGCTATAAGTGCTGAAGGTTACACTTGAATTAACAGGTTTGGCACCATGCTAAACTTAAGGAATACAAAAAGCTATGTGCTACTCATGATCAAACCTGGCTATTACTATATAACCTAGAGTTGCTTCAGCTGGGGAAGACATTAACATGTGTTTGCTGGCTCTAGTAATTTTTAGAAAACCAGTATGATTTGTATATATATATTCATCATGGCAACAAAGATATAACTGTTCATTTTAAGGCAGGGTAAGCAATAACATTTTTACTGCACGTTTAATGTCTTGCTAACACATTTATGCTATATGAATTTAAAATATCACTTACTGTGCAGCTCTCGACACCATAAAATGTGCTAGAGGCATATAAAATGTTCCTGTCTTCTAAGTTTCACCATCTCTTAAAAGTTGTTTGCACCCTTGCCCTTGAAATCCAAGTCTGGCAAAGACAGCCTGCAATTAACAATAAAAATGTGTAGGGACAGCTAAATATTAGCTCATTCTGCTGCATTTTATATAATGAATTTCTACCGCAAGATGGAGGTCAGTAGGGTTCGTTGCCTAGAAACTAGGCTTGCATTACTGCGCTAAGCCAGCTGGGAGTTGGATTTCCTGTGCTTTTAACAACTTTTAAAATGTGTGTATGTTACACTATTGGATCAAGGTTTTTACCCTCAATGTAGGTATAAACACACGGCCTTTAGTTTACTTTTATTGAAGGCAAAAATAACTTTATTGCCAGGTGTGCTGCAAGTCCCTAATGGCCTGATCAAGTCTCAAGTCAATGTTGTTTAGATAAGATTTCTACTGTTCGTTCTCTTATATAAAAATGAATTAATATAACTGTGGACACCAGACAAATATAGACCAGGTTATAGTTGAAGCACATTGGTTATGTGAATCCTCCATGTTGCTTATTGTCCAGGGACAGAAGAGACTCTATGCAATAACATGCATTTTTCCATGCCCAAGGCAGATATTCGGTACTCACTGTCTAAACATAGGAAAGAAGAGCTCACTTTACATTTACCCACTCCGGTTTTAAAATATTTTTTTGTCACCTTCTACGGGCAGGTTTTAAGGGCTCTCTACTTCATTCTTTGACTTGCCCCTGTTCCCAGGCTATGAAGGTGGGGCATTTGAAATTAAATACCTATTTATTTTATACAAAAGAAGCTGGTGATCATTGTAATCCAATGGCCTAATATGCCCACCTCGACACAGAACAGGTCTGGTGATGTATACACTTCAATTATGTATACATATTAAATAGGCACAAAAAGGGGTTGCATTTGAAAAATAGGTTGTGTATTGTGTATACAAGTCTTTGTACTCGCTTATATCCACACTTGTTTTGGGGTAATAGAACTAATATCCTATGATTTTTTTCCCAGGACGCCAGTCTTCAAGCCTACATTCCAATACCCACTCTGATATCTACCATGAGCTGTATAATGAGATTGTATGATGGCCTCTGTTCTATATTATGATAAACAGGGGTTAGTGCAGTGCATGATGCATTTGACATTGCAGCACCAAAAGTGCATGTATACATTTCTGGTCCGCTGTGCACTGTGGTAACATGCATTCCTTATAGAGATTAAAGTGACCCTAAAGATTCATTTTTTTAAATATTAAAATAACAAAAATGGCATACTTACCTTCTCTGTGCATTCGTTTTGCACAGAGCAGCTCCGATCATCCTTTTCTAGGGTCCCCTGCTGGCAGTCCAGGCTCCTCCTCCTCGTCAAGTGCTGCCCCCATGGAAAGCAGCATTTCTATGGGGCCACCCGTGCAAGCTCACTCCCGAGCTGCCCTGTCCTGACACAGAGCAAGTGGCTTGGCCCTTCCCCCCACTTGCTTGGCACAGCATTGATTGACAGCAGCGGGAGCAAATGGTTGTCGCTGCTATGAATCTGCGCTCATGTATATCGCTGGATCAGATCGGCTCGGGTAAGAATAAGGGGGGCTGGGGGGATTCTGCCGCACAGAAGGTTTTTCACCTTAATGCATAGAAAGCATTAAGGTGAAAACCTTTAAGGCTTTAGAACCACTTTAACCTCTTGCCCACCGGGCACTTAAACCCCCTTCCTAACCAGACCAAGTTTCAGCTTTCAGCGCTCTCACATTTTGAATAACAATTACTCAGTCATGCAACACGGTACCCATATGAAATTTTTGTCCTTTTTTCACACAAATAGAGCTTTCTTTTGGTGATATTTAATCACCACTCTTTTTTTTTTTGCACTATAAATGAAAAAAGATCAAACATTTTGTAAAAAAATACATTTTTCTTCATTTCTGTTATACAATTTTGCAAATTAGTAATTTTTCTTCATAAATGATGGGCAAAATGTATACTGCTACATATTTTTGGTAAAAATAACCCAAATAAGTGCATATTATTTGGTCTTTGTGAAGGCTATAGACTCTACAAGTTATGGTTCCAATCATTGCAAATTGATCACACCTGAAGGCCTCTCTCATTTCTTGAGACCCTAACAAGCTAGGAAAGTACAAATACCTAGCTATTTAATAAGAGGCATGGTGAGTTTTTTAAAGTTGTATTTTTTTCCCACAATTCTTTGCAAAATGAAGATATTTTTTTCTTTTTTTTTTTTTCATTGTCATAACAGGTTATTTCTCACACACAGCATATGCATTCTTGCAACTACACCCCAAAATACATTTTGCTACTCCTCTTGAGTATGGCGATACCACATGTGTGAGACTTTTACACAGCCTGGCCACATACAGAGGCCTAACATGCAGGGAGCACAGTCAGGCGTTCTAGGGATGGATAGATGAGCCAGGGATGGAGCACAGATGAGCCAGGGATGAATGAGCCAGGGATGGATGGATGAGCCAGGGATGGATGAGCTAGGGATGGATGAGCCAGGGATGGAGCATGGATGAGCCAGGGATGGATGAGCCAGGGATGGATGAGCCAGGGATGGGTGAGCCAGGGATGGATGAGCAAGATATGGATGAGCCAGGGATGAATGGATGAGCTAGGGATGGATGAGCCAAGAATGGGAGAGCCAGGGATGGATGAGGCAGGGATAGATTGATGAGCCAGGGTTGGGCACAGATCAGCTATGTGGGCACTTAAGATCCAGCCCACAGTGCTGCTGCACTCACTCCCTCTTCTCACACACTGTGCAATCTGCGTGAGGAGCCAAACCGGACATTCTTTGGTTTTTTTTTACAAGTGATCACTCCGTCCATTGTATGGAGTGATCATGTGGTAAAGGACCAATGTCATCAGCCCTTTACCCCAATCCGTGACATGCCGGGTCTGGGAGACATACCCAGGTTGCACCCCAGGGGGCACGCGGGACAGCAATTCTGGGAGGACGTCATAGTATGCCCTTCCAGAGTTATCCGACCACACTGTAGCCATCATTCAGCTATGGCCCAGTCGGCAAGTGGTTAATACTAGCCCTCAGTCCAAGAAGGGGTTTACAAAGGGCTAAAAGCGCCCATGTTCTGGCGCATTCTGAAGTGCTTTTCAGGCGATTCGGAAGCGCTGCCCATTCATTCCAATGAGCAGAGGCAGCTTAGGAGCGCTGTATACAGCCCTCCCAAACCACCCCAAAGATGCTGCTTGCAGGATTTTTTTTCCTGTCCCACAAGCGCACTGCCCCAGTGTGAAAGCACTTGGGCTTTCACACTGGGGTAATGGGAGAGGCAGTTTTCAGGTGCTATTTCTAGCGCTAAAACGCCTGAAAATTGGCTCAGTGTGAAAGGGATCTAAGTAGTAACAACAAACCCCAGATTCCCTAAAATTATACCAGCCTGACACACCAGGTATACAGACCTGAAGACTAAAAACCAAATTGTATTGTATGGCAATCATTGTTAGACTGTTGATTTAGGGGAGCCCCATAGGACAAAGTAAACTGGGACTTTTTAACCCCTTTCCCATTTATCCATTGCAAACACAGATACTGCTTAGGAAGAAATATATATTCACTTTAAACCCCATCACATTTTATCTGGTTCATTTAAAGGCATAATAGGTATTAGTGTAGTTATATTCCCTGTGCTGTTTGTTTGCCTCACCTTGTAAAGGTAAGATCACATGTTGTGGCGCAGTTTGTAGCACCATAGCAGATTAATTCCACACGTCCATGTATTGCTCAAGCTAGCTGTCCCCTATACATCAAGGGGCCAAGACAACTTCCTGTTCTGGGTCACATAATCCCAATGCATGTCTCACCATACCCTCTGACCTTGCATCCCAAATGTGGGAGTGCTGATTTGATGAAACGCATCATCTCTCAGCTGCATTCGTAAGCTGTGTGTCTGTGAAACTCTGCCTACTTATGTCTGTGTCATATCTAAATACTGTTTAGCTCTCTCCTGAACACTAGACTGATAGATCCAGGGATTGTGGGATATGTAGTTTCTTCACAGGAAGTTTCAGTTCTCACATTCCAGACAGAGGTTATGCATTAACCTGTGCAAAGTCATGCCAAATGCCTCATGTTCAATACTAACAAAAATGAATAAAAACAGGGATGGGAATATTTACTCTACTATTGGCTGCCCATGCGGGGCAACAAATGACACAATGAAGCTACATGATCCTATAAATACACATCTTATGCTGGTGAAAAACACAAGGTGCAAGTAGGAAGGTTTACCATGCCTTATATTAATAGTTACAATTAAATCCAAACGTCTTATGTCTGCTTTGTGCTGCTACAGGATCCAACTCTTTACTAGGTACCTAGGAAGCTCACTTGAAACTGCTGAGCTTAGGTCCCTAAAATCTCTAAGCTTGCCATATAGTCATATATTTTTTTTTCAGCCAGCTGGTTGAACAAAGGGGAAAAAAGCCAGATTTCTCCATCCACAAAATTATATGGAAGGAGGAATCCCCCCATTCTGACACAGGCAATCACCAGTTGATTAGCTATGGCTGCTGATGGAAACTATATCAACATGTCCCAACAAAAGTCAATCAAATAACTGACTGCTGTTGTGCGGGGAAACTCACACACAGATCGAAATGTGTCCCGTTCCTGCCAAGGCAGACAAATTTCATCTGTCTATGACCAATTTTAGTATTTTGCTATATGAACCTCTTAGTGGCAATTCTAACCAATTTTTTTGTTTAACAATAACAAACATGTTATACTTACCTGCACTGTGTAATGGTTTTGCACAGAGCAGCCCGGATCCTCCTCTTCTTGGGTCTCTCCCAGCACTTCTGACCCCTCCCTCCTGCCCCCAAAGCAAGCAGCTTGCTATGGGGGCACCCAAGCCAAGCTACTGCTCTGTGTGTCCATTGAGACACGGAGCTGTGGCTCAGCCTCTCCCCCTCTCTCTCATCATTGGCTCACTGATAGCAGAGGGAGCCAATGGCAGCTAATCAGGAGGGACAGCCAAGGCTCTCATGCAGCATCGCAGGATGAAGATGGGGCTCAGGTAAGTATTAGTGGGGCTGCTGTGCACAGAAGGTTTTTTTATCTTAATGCATATAATCCTTCTGCCTTTAAAACCACGTTAACTAGTCATGTATTCTCAATTGAAAAAAAAGATATTTCACCTCAACAAACGTCATCCTACATATTTCCATTTTATACAGTTTCTTTAAATTCTGAATGGTAGTGAAGTACATTTTCATCTTGGTAAGTTTGTAGCAGTATAAATAGATTTATAATTTTGAAAGTCATGTCTAGAATTTCAAATAGATACATTAAATGAAACCAGATGTTTTACAACTTGTCCTTGCCTGGAGCTAGCACATTTTTTCCGCATATATTCAAATCTCCGTATAGATTTGTTTACAATAATTATATAACAGTCATGTGATAGGTCCCAAAGATTGCAAAAATAAGATAGTATACCATAAAAATATATGGAAATAAATTGTTTTAATAATTGTTAAGACTAGAGATAAATGTATAAAGACTGGCATACATTCTCATTTTATGTATAGTTCAGAAAAACAGTTCCTTGACTTTAAAGAGGAACCCTGGGATGATCCAAAGGCACAAATTATTGCAGTTGCATATTTATTGATAATTATTAATAACTACAACTACTGCAAGTGTATTTTGCAATACCCTGTACAGCACCACTGAGGCTGGAAGAAGGAAAGGCAGCAGTAGGAGCCCGACAGGTGTGCTGCATATAAATGTGCTTACAAGGAGCATGCGGTCAGGAGGATAGCAATGTGCAGAAGGATGACCTCATCAGTCTACTGCTCCACCTTTTTTATCCAATCAGAATTCTAAGGTTGGGGAGATGACACCACTACATTCATTAACTGCAACAGAAAATCTGGTATCATTTGTGAACTGGATGGACAAATATGCACACACTTTAACAGGTAAAACAGCTACAATATCTGTATTTTATCTTTGTATTTAGCTGTTAGACTGGAGTTCAGTTCCAAGCCAATGGACAAACCAATTGAGACACCATAGGTGGCTGCACATAGACATTTAGCATTTTCAATCCTTGAAGGGAAAAAAAGAACTGTATGCTGTAACTATTTATAAAGTGTTAGCTGGAGTTCAGTTTGTTGGTGTATCTAAATCTGCTAGCACATCTCTCATTTCCTTCACTTTAGACTGACAATGCTGCTGTCTAAAAGTGTATGCACTCTAAGGTCATTTTCAAGGGGTGGTCTATGGCTGCGATCCACTTGCTCAGCAGGGGATTACTTCGCTTATTCCTGCGGAGCAGGTGGGTGACAAGTCTGTGTGGGCCGCGGGATATAAAAGAACTGCATGTCCATTTACACCCAACTGCCATCCAATCTGTTGGACAGATGGCAAACATATCCCCATCTGTCTGTTTTTGACCACTCCATAGAGAAGAATGAAGGTTCCGATCAGATGCACCTGAAAAACTGACAGGCGGACCCGATCAGAACATCCATGTAAAAGAGACCTAATATAGGAGGTAGGTTACTGGTCAAATCAACAGTTGAAAACAGGGAAACATGCCTAAAAAAAAGAAAACAAATGCATTCACCACATCTAATGATTGGTAACCTGCAATATATTACATCTTTGGCTTTTAGTTTATTACCACTTCAACGGAAAATAGTTTGTATGCCATCTGACAAACTTTCTTCAGTAAGGCTGCTTCTTGTCCTTGATGGTAAAATATTAGAAGAAAGAAACTTGAAGTGATTGTAGCCGTATTAGTGCAATAGTATCAGAGAAAATTAAGTACTGTCCGTGATACTTTTTTTATTTGCACTAACATAAAATTTTTCAGGACAAGCTTTCGGGGTATCTCCCCTTCTTCAAGGTCCAAGAGTACTGCTTGGACCTTGAAGAAGGGGAGATACCCCGAAAGCTTGTCCTGAAAAATTTTATGTTAGTGCAAATAAAAAAGTATCACGGACAGTACTTAATTTTCTCAGAAGAAAGAAACAACTCCAATATGTGTTTTAGTCAACGTGATTCATTTTTAAAATACCCCAACAGTGGGGTTGATTTACTAAAACTGGAGCACTCAGAATCAGATGTATCAGCTTCTAACTCCAGCTTGTTCAATTAAGCTTTGACAACAAAACCTGGAAGCTGGTTTCTATGCAGAACTGCACCGGATTTTGCACTCTCCCATTTTGTGCAACAGGATGCCACCATATTGCATCGCTTTCCAACAACTTTTCAGATATGAATCAAGTGACCACACCCAAGTTCCAAGTACTAGAATGCTTCCAATGATCTCATCAGAGGTTTCCCTAAGCACCAGATCCCTACCACTGGTTCAGCAGGTACAGCATTCCTTTCCTTAGCAACCCAGATGTTCCTAGATCACACTTGTATATTCCTGGTGATGTCTGCAAGTAGCACAATATAGTACAGTTTATTCCTGGCCTGTGTAAATGTAATAAGAAAAATAAAAATAGGTCGAAGCCTGAATATCACATTCCCAGGAGACACACCTACAGTATCTCCAATTACAGCTCAATCCCACTTGTCCCATAAAATTAAAGTATTCCACGTCATCTGATTTTCCAGTGCATAGCTTTATTTTAATAAATAAAGTTTCATATGCTATGCTACACAATGCAAAGTAAACTAATAGCATTATTACAGATAGAATTTATATGCAAATGCACCTAAAAGCCTTTATTGTATCTACTACATCAGCATTAGACAACATGGCTTCCACCGGGGAGCTGATGGAAAGAATACAATTCTAAATTATATTACTGTGGGAAATATACTTAATCTCATTCACCAATTTAGGAAGACCCATTCTTCATAATTGACAAAGAGAAGAGAAATATCTGGCATACTAGGGCATCATGCAATGAAACCACAAATCTGGTTATGCATGTATTTCTCAGTGACAGTGTTGTTAATAGTCTTTTCAACTGATCTCTCATCTTTACAATTCAAGAGACAATATCTTAATGTTGCCAGAGCAACCCTTAGATGAACTACAATAGTCACCCAACAATTGTCAAAGCACAGAGCTTTTAGCATGAATGATATTACTAAGAAAAAGTCAATCAGTGCCTAAAACCAGCCTTCTATAGGGTAATCACAGTTTAATACATTGTTCTGCTTTAAAACCTAGAACTTTCTTTCTGTATACAACATCATATAATTCCTTGAAAAAAATAAAAGCATATAATTGGAGTCTTTATGTTCACCATTGCTCATGTAACACAGTTCAGAATGTATTAGAATAAAGGTTACATATTTCTCATAGTTTCTCAAGTGCAGTATTATTAAAGTGTCGAGTTTTACAAATGGTACTGTAATTTTGTTTGTCTGTTATTATGGACCAGTCAATCAACAAAACAATAATTTGTTTCCTGTGTAGCAAGAAACAAACACACAAAAAATTGGTAAAAGTAATAAAATAATATAAAATAAAAGCCTATTTATGCAAAAGCTATGGGTGTCCTTTAATTAACTACAAGCAAATGTTTGAAGGAAACATGGCTATTTATATGAGAAGGTCAGAAATAGACCATTCCTTCATAGAAGACCTGAAGGGGCACTAAAAGTTTTACAGTGTTTATGGTTAAAGCGGAATTACAGGTATGGATATTTTAAACATAGTTACATTGGTCCAGGTCAACCAATGTAACTATGTGTATACCAGACTTGGCCGATACCCCTGGAAGCAGGAAATGACTGACGTAGCCTCTGCTACTCCAGTGACCTCCACTTGCTTCCAGGTCCTATGCTGAGGGGCTGCCCTGCTGCATTGTGAACATGGGAGGTTGGCTGTTTGACACATGTACAATGAAGAAAATGCTTTGCAATTTTTGAATGAATGCAAAGCATTCTCTGATTGGATGAGGTGGAGAGCATGATGTCATTGTCCTACCTCTCCACCATGTCCAGTTAGAGAATGCTTTGCATTCATTCAGAAATGCCAAGCAGCCAACCTCCCTTGTTCACAATGAAGCAGGCCAGCCACTCAGCATGGGACTCCAAAGCAAGTGCAGAATACTAGAGGAGGATTTCTACTTCATAGTTACTGTACATTGGTCCAATCTTGACCATGTTGACGTATAAAATATCCAATCAAAAAAGAAATGTGAAGCGCTACCTATCCTGCTAGCTCAAATAATTACATATAATGCAAACACTTGTTGAATATTAATTATATAGACGTGACAATAGTGGTGATGACCCCTCATAGGTCAACAAAAAAAGGCAATTATAGTTTATAGTGACATATCACGCTTGTGAACCCTTAGATATATAATCAAAAGTAACATGCAGTTGAAATAACCATAACAACTCAGCAATCTTAATTGGAAATGCTCCTTACAGAAAAATGATCATACAATTCAGTCCATTCACTTTGTGCACATGCTCATACACTCTCTGTGAATAATCAGAAAATCCAGTAATAAACTTCAGTGCAAATCTTGTGTTTTTCTCCAAAAAAAGAAAAGAAAAGTGCCCTCCACCGGTCACACAATGCGCTCACCTCCAGGGGAGACCGTCCCAGAGATCTACAATGGCATTCCCGTTATGGGTATATATCCAATGGCCGACTGCTTTTCTGGTGATTCTTGGACTCTTGTTCCTTTAGACCAAGTTCATCATACACATATGTCATAAGAGCAGGAAAAAACTAACATAGTGTTGAACTGTATAAAAATGGGTCTTTATTAAATAAAAATAATCACACTCACATTTATAGGTACACTAGCTCTGGTGCACACAGATGTCTCGCTTAGTGCAGTTGGGATCATAAAAGCCCTTGTTGGTAGTGTTGAGCGAACCCGGACTTTTGGGGTTCTGGTATTTTACTCCACGTGTTGAGAAGCTGCCAAGAGCAGCCAATCAACAAGTGCTTCACTGGTTTTCCCTAGAAGCCATCACAGCCATGCCTACTAATGGCATGGCTGTGATTTGCCAGTGCACCATGTGACCCAGCCTCTATGTGGGGCTGGAGTCACCGTGCTGCATGTCATATGCTTTCAGGTTAGTGCAGGGAGAGGATGCTGCTGGCTCTGTTAGGGACAGATTGCAGAACATCTCATCCTGCATTACTGAGGACTAGGGAGAGATACTAGTACTGCTGCTTTGAGGGAGGGAGAGATACTAGTGCTGGTGCTTTGAGAGACAGATTTCACATCTCATCCTGCTGCACAGAACGATCTGACTGGACTAGGGAGAGATACTAGTACTGGTGCCTTGAGAGACAGATTTCACACCTCATCCTGCTGCACAGAACAATCTGACTGGACTAGGGAGAGATACTAGTACTGGTGCTTTGAGAGACAGATTTCATACCTCATCCTGCTGCACAGAACAATCTGACTGGACTAGGGAGAGATACTAGTACTGCTGCTTTGAGAGACAGATTTCATACCTCATCCTGCTGCACAGAACGATCTGATTGTGGACAAGGGAGAGATACTAGTACTGGTGCTTTGAGGGAGGGAGAGATACTAATACTGGTGCTTTGAGAGACAGATTTCACACCCCATCCTGCTGCACGGAACGATCTGACTGGACTAGGGAGAGATACTAGTACTGGTGCTTTGAGGGAGGGAGAGATACTAATACTGGTGCTTTGAGAGACAGATTTCACACCTCATCCTGCTGCACAGAACGATCTGACTGGACTAGGGAGAGATACTAGTACTGGTGTTTTGAGAGACAGATTTCACCCCTCATCCTGCTGCACAGAACGATCTGACTGGACTAGGTAGAGTCTGTTGCTTTAAGGGAAAGATTATTCTTCTAAAATCATCTCCAAGTTGTACAGGGAAAGGTTCCAGCGGGACACCGATTATATCCCCAAAAGTGTGTGTGAAACTACTACTAAAATCTTGTGATTAGAAAGGGAATTTCGTTGTCGACCTTGGAAAGGGACATGTTGAACCTCTACTAAAATCTTCTTATTAGAAAGGGAATTTCGTTGTCTGAGATGGATCAGGTCAGTCTAGCAAGACACGTCGTCCTACTCCCCACTTTAGACAGAGAGTTTTGTGGTCATGATCA
>BLSH010320286.1:584318-596156 GCA_018402905.1 Glandirana rugosa | reverse complement strand
TGTTAAACTTTAACTAAAACCGGGAGAACCCATACTACTGTTCTACAATCATCTGGAAACTGTGTGTTAAATTTTAACTAAAACCGGGAGAACCCATATCACTGTTCTACAATCATCTGTAAACTGTGTGTTAAACTTAAACTAAAACCGGAAGAAGCCATATACCTGTTCTAAAATCATCTAAAAACTGTGTGTGAAACTATAGCAGAGAGAAGAACAGGGATATGGGTTCGCTCTGCTATAGTTTCACACACAGTTTTTAGATGATTTTAGAACAGTGATATGGGTTCGCTCTGCTATAGTTTCACACACAGTTCTTAGATAGTTTTAGAACAGTGATATGGGTTCGCTCTGCTATAGTTTCACACACAGATTTTAGATGATTTTAGAACAGTGATATAGGTTTTAGTTAAAGTTTAACACACAGTTTCCAGATGATTGTAGAACAGTAGTATGGGTTCTCCTGGTTTTAGTTAAAGTTTAACACACAGTTTCCAGATGATTGTAGAACAGTAGTATGGGTTCTCCCGGTTTTAGTTAAAGTTTAACACAGTTTCCAGATGATTGTAGAACAGTAGTATGGGTTCTCCCGGTTTCAGTTAAAGTTTCACACACAGTTTTTAGATGATTTTAGAACAGGGATATGGCTTCTCCCGGTTTTAGTTTAAGTTTAACACATAGTTTACAGATGATTGAAGAACAGTGATATGGGTTCTCCCGGCTTATTTATACTTTTTGCACACAGTTTGAAGATGATTTTAGAACAGTGATATGGCTTCTACCGTTAATGAATACTTTTCAGACACAGTTTGATGATGGTCCACATCCACCTCCATTTTTCATTTTTTTTAAAAAATGCTTTTAGTTATTTCCCTGTCCCCATTTCTTTGTAGGGCACTTGTCCCACCCTTAGCCCCATTTTCCTTCCTTTTGCAGACCTCTAGGACTTTCCAGGACTTTTTTACAGCCATTTTTGTGCCTAAAAGTTCGGGTCCCCATTGATTTCAATGGGGTTCGTGGGCCGGGACAAAGTTCGGGTTCTGTCCGGACCCGAATCCGGACTTTGTCCCGAAGTTCGGCCAAACCAGCAGAGCCCGAACTTCCAGAAGTTCGCTCAACTGTACTTGTTGGTCACTCAGACATTTGCAGATTCTCAGTCCTGTGCTCCCCAGTGGTATTCTGCTTCCTGGTAGTATGCGATGATGTCACAGGCTCCGCCCCCACTAAGTGCACCTAAAGGGCTATCACCACTATTTCCACGTCTATATCATAAATATTTAACACGTGTTTGCATTATATGTGATTATTTGAGCTAGCAGGATAGGTAGCACTTCCCATTTCTTTGATTTTTTTATATGTGGGAACACAGTCGGTATTTAGCAGCAACCTTGAGTATACTTGTTTGGTTTATTTATTTACACATCACACCACCCATAGTAGTGCAGAAGTTTTACCACATTTTTATAAAATATCCAAACTTGTAATTCCTCTGAAAGTGTATTAAAAACATGAATGAGCCATAAAAAAACCCCTCCCCCCCTTTTTGTGTAAAAGATACACAATATGTCAATTCTCAATCCATTATTCAAAAGTCGTATGAACACTCCAATTTTTTTCTGTCATAGGCTTCCTCAAGTATTAGCCAGCCATTGTGTGATATTTTCATGTATTATGGGGTGCTATGAAGGAGCCAATGAAGAACTTAATTGAGATTAGGTTGAGACAGCATATGACTCTCCAGTCACATAGAAGCACTGAATAGTTTGACAGACGTGTAGGTGCCTCGTCACCACCTGCACTGAAGTCTGTTGCTAGCACCCTTCATCAATGGAATGTAAACCACAAAATCAAGGAAATAAAATAATAAAAAATTGTATTATTGCTCATAACTTCAGATGTTTTAACTTTAAAACAGTGGCAATTTGTGTGTGTTCTAGTACAAGTTCCTTGGGCAGATCCAAGTTGAAGAGTAAAAGCTGGCTCTCGTTTCCAGGACCTCATAGATGCTAAGTAGAGTTGAGCGAACCCGGACTGTAACGTTCGGGTTCATACCGAACTTTCGGGTGTCCGTGTCCCGAATTCCAAACCCGAACGTTTTAGAATACGTTCGGGTTCGGGTTCTGGGTTCTGGTATTTTATCACGCATGTTGAATAGCTGCAGGGCAGCCAATCAACAAGCGTTTCACTGGTTTTCCCTAGAAGCCATCACAGCCATGCCTACTAATGGCATGGCTGTGATTGGCCAGTGCATCATGTGACCCAGCCTCTATATGAGGCTGGAGTCACAGTGCTGCATGTCACATGTTCTTAGGTTAGTGTAGGGAGTGGATGCTGCCTGGGCTGTGAGGGGCAGATTGTGAGGGACAGATTGTGAGGGACAGATTGCAGTGATAATAACTAGGTAGAGATTACTACTACTGCTTTGAGGGACAGATTGTAGATCTATAACATCTCATCCTGCATTACAGAAAGATCTGATTACACAACGATCTCTCATCCTGCATTACA
Source organism: Glandirana rugosa (assembly GCA_018402905.1). NCBI lineage: Eukaryota > Metazoa > Chordata > Amphibia > Anura > Ranidae > Glandirana > Glandirana rugosa. The sequence continues at coordinate 593,648 of BLSH010320286.1, read as the reverse complement.
GAACGATCTGATTACAGAACGATCTCTCATCCTGCATTACAGAACGATCTTAAGGGACAGATTGCAGATCTAATAACATCACATCTCCCATTTTTCTTCCTTTTGCAGCCCTCTAGCACTTTCCAGGACTTTTTTACAGTAATTTTTGTGCCGAAAAGTTTGGGTCCCAATTGAATTCAATGGGGTTTGGGGTCCGGGGTAAAGTTCGGATGATGTTCGGTACCGAACCCCAACGTTTTCGGAAAGATCGGCTAAACCCGCAGAACCCGAACGTCCAGGTGTTCGCCCAACTCTAATGCTAAGCATTATCTATTATTGGCCGTGATCTTGTCACAAGATGATGTTGTTTGACCAGTTTTGAACTAACACCAAACAAGAGACCAACCTGCCCACAGAACTAAGGAGCCATATAAAAGAAAACCTCCAAAATACTTCCATATAACTCCATTTAATTTCCAGTTGATTGACATAGAACTTTTACCAGTCCTCAAAAATTGTAAGCTGCACTAACATATGCCAAGTTTCCAAATTTATAGGCCATGCTTTTGAGTACCATTATCACTTTTTCTTGTTTAAGGTTTTTATTGTATTTTTGAGGATGATACAGAAAAATGTTGGTACAGCTTCATAGGTGTATAGAGGAGTACAAGGGTATGTCAAACATAGTCAGCATCCATGATATTGTGGTACAAAAGTTGGTATGAGCCTTTCCGTGCAGACAGGGACCTATTGAGTCGGGATTGTTATCAGGGCCGAGTGGGGGCAAGCGGAATCAATAGGGTTGTGAACCTGGACACCCCGATGGGGTCTAGCTGTGTCCAGGGTTTTACGTGCCTGGGTATGGGCGCACTCGGTCTGAATCGGAGGGTGATGTAGGGTTATGGTCTGCAGTGCTGCGAGGTGAGTACCATTATCACTTTTATACTCTACTTATAAAATGGCAACGTATAATAATAAGACATACAGTAGATTAGGATATCTAAACCCAAGAACAAAAATGTAATAATTACAGCTGACAATTTCCTGAGTGGCTAAGTGCGCACAAAGTGCATACAGCAGCAATCACTGCATATAATCGCTGGCTGTGCAGAGAGCCACGAATATCTGCAGCCACTGGAAACCTGTCATTATAGTGAATGGGGCCAGTGGCCATACCTAGCTGTTCAGGGCCGCAACAGGAATTTGAAGATTCCCACTGCTACAATTCGTACTGGCCTAAATCGCCGGGCGAATGTATACTTAAAGAGCACCTCTCTAAGAAATGAAGAGGAGGATCAAGTCTAGGATGCAAAGTAGCAGTCTAGCAAGACAAAGCTGTTTCTTGACGTGTGTTACTGGCAGGATCACCAGGTATAAAGTAAAATAATTTAAAACTCAAAAATAAGGATACTAATGCAGCCACCAAATTCAAGGACTGGTAAGCTGCAGTATGCTATATTTTTGGTTTTAGATTTAGAAACACTTTAAAAAATGAGGGGTGCAAATTACAAACTTCCAAATAATATAAGTAAAAATACTTTACGGAAGGGGAAAAGACCCAGCTTAATTGGCTCACACTTTTACATAAGTTACTATATATCAATCAAATCTGAAGAGGTTTGTGTATATATTTTCAAGACTAATGTCAGAAAACCAAATGCTGAAAATGGTGACAAATGTGATAATTTGTGCGTTTGTATATAAATAGAAATCATACACAAATGATGTGAAATATCAGAGAACTGTACCGAGCCAAATATAAAGAATGCTGTGTGGTACCATCTTGTGCCTGCTGCATTCCCTTAAATCCAAGTAAGTGTTGGTGTGTATATTATTGTGCTTGCAGCTCTCCTGTGCAACATGAATCTTTAAAGAGTTAGCTTAGAGGAATCAAACTGCTTGCAATTACCACATTAGCATCACTTTGCAAAGGCTCTTCCAAGCGTGGTTTTTCAGGTCTGCATTTGAGCTGCTGTCACAGTTCGTCTTGTTTTCGAACACTCATCAAACCATTACACTGCATTTTTGATTGCTACTATTTCTGCAGCAGTTTTTACTATATTTTTAATAATGTTTCAGAATAACCAACTGGGCATATGCCTGCTCTGTAAAATAATGTAATTTCCAAGAAAAACCCATGTGCACATTGATAGACATAAAGGTCTTCATTCCCTCTGAACAAAAATGTCAAGAATAAAAAATTATCAAATAATATCTAAGATATCTTAAAGCAGAACTAAGGTTGCACTGTAAAGCCTTGTACACACGCGCAAATTGTTGGCCAACTGAACATCTAACTTTTGTTCAAATTGGCTGTTGGCGGTTGAGTCTAGCGTACTGACGGTAGTCAAGTAATTGACCAACAAAGCCGAACGTAGTGACGTGTTACGAGCATATAACGAGGAAGTTCAGGTGAATGTGATTTGTGAATTAGGAACACAGGTTTACACGACCGAACATTTCCTGGATTCCGAGCATACGTGTTTGCACTTCCAACTTCTGTACACATGAGCCAACAATTGGCCAACGCCTTGTTGGCCAACAAGAGTTTCCTAGTCTTTTCAGCCAACTTCTGTTGGACGATAATTGGAAATCGGCTGTAGAACCGCGCGTACTAATGGTCGGATAATCGGCCAACAGGCTGTTGGATGACCCGTTGTTGTCTGGTAATCATACCATGTGTACAGGCCTTAACAAACAGCTAGCAGGCAACGCAATGCCTCTTCTGCAGTAAAATGCACCTACCTGTCTTCTCGGTGATGCAAACTGATCTGTACATGCACAACTCAGCTTACAGCACCGGCAATGTCCCTATGTGGCAGAATGATGGCCTCCTGTGCATGCAGAGAAGTGATGTCCTACCACGCCAATGAAGTCAGCCGAAGACTGGCACACAGGAAAAGAAGCTGGCACCGGCGAGGGACTGGAACCATTAATGCAAAGGTAAGTATAGAACCCTTTCATTACACTTTACATAAGGCTATACTTACTCCCACTTCTTTATTCCTTGCCTAGGCAAGAATGAGGTTTGCTGGGTCAGCCCATCCCACCTGCAGACTCCTGGGATTTTGTCACACATCCCAGGAGGCTTTAGTTTAATTCAGTCAGTGCATCTTGCATATGTACAGTAGGGGTTGGCTGTTACTAACCAGGAAGTCACAGGTCTCAATGAATCCAAGAAGGCAGCACTAAAGACCTCAGGTAGGAGGACAGTGCTGAATGTCTTGGGATGCAAAGTACAGCTTTTGCAAAAGTTAACAGCAAAATTACTTGCACCTCCTGACATTCCTCTTTTAGATCCTGAAGGATGGCATTGTCTGTATTATTGTGACCTAACCATGTGCTACCAACACAGAGGCTAAGAGCAGTTTTATCTATCTACACTCCAGTTCATCCCATAATATTCATGCATTAAATCAGCCCGTAATGGGAAGCTGTCCTAAAGCAAAAAGCTTCAGATTGAAGCCGCCATTCTTTAGAGTGGATTTACTAAAGGCAAATAGACTGTGCACTTTGCAAGTGCAATTTCACCCATTTTCCTTAGTAAATGTAAATGCGGTAACACTTCACTTTGCAAAGAATACCCAATCAGGTGCAAGGAAAATAAAGAAAAATAAAAACATTTTGCTTGCACATGATTGAATGATGGAAATCTGCAGAGCTCTGACACATTTACTGGGGGAAATGAGTGCAACTGTACTTACAAAGTGCACAGTCTATTTGCCTTTAGCAAATCCACCCCTTTGACTCCTGGGCCACCTGGAGTCAAAGGGGTGAAATTTACAGCCTCAGCACAACTGCTGTAACTGGCATGGAACTATAAAGCAGCCCAGGAGCCAGAGGATGGCAACTTCAATCTGAAGATTGTAATACATATAATTTCCTTAATGACAGTGTCCCTTTCAAGACCCGATGAGTGCAGTTTTTATACTGCTAACTAATGGGTGACTAATAATGCTAAATTATGTTTTAGTCAGTACATAATTATGTTTCACCTTGCATGCAAAACTTCCAGACTAGATAAAAATCTCTCTTTCCTAAAAAACAAGTGGTCTACGAGATTTACCCATCTAGGGCAAGACATTTAAGAAATTGCTGTTTTTTTTTTCAACCTTTTAATCATTTTTGGAAACACTGCACTTAGATAGAGGATGTACAATAGGGCTGTTCACAATATAATGTGTCAGTTATGCATTGGAAACCCAATTTAGAAAGAACGACATTAAAGGGAGGATGTTTAGCATGACCCTATTTTATAGCATGTTAAATGCACTCCTTCTCCCGTTAATTCATTCTAATAATTTTAGAACAGTGATGCTATTAACTAAATGTCCTCCAGTGATTTTTTTCACCTCAAAGAAACCCAACAAGCTCATCTTCCTTCCTTATGCCACAGGCTAAAAAAGAGAACCATGTCGCAAATTGCCATTTCCTATGACATGCTTGCAGTATATTTTTCCCCAGTAGAATAAATTCCATAGTATCATGAAAGTGAAATAGCATTACATTGCAAAGACTAAGTACTAAATAGCAGCATGGTAAATATTTTCTTTTGTTCAGAATGGTGAACATCATTAAACCAAAGGCTCAAATATAGGCACTTATTCACATCCATGGAAGTCACTGCACTGCTGTGTTCGGATGTTCCCTTATTTGGATGGGCTATTTCTACAAAGGACAGGACCAACCTGAACACAAATGTGTTCATAGCGCAAGCAACGCTAAAGTTAAGAAGGTCTAAATCATTTGGTGGAGGGGGAATTATGGTGTGGGGTTGGTTTCCAAGGGTTGAGCTTGGCCCCTTAGTTCCAGTGAAGGGAACTCTTAAAGTGTCAGCATACCAAGACATTTTGTACAATTTCATGCTCCCAACTTTGGGGAAGCCCCCTTCCTGTTCCAACACCACTGCGCACCAGTGTACAAAGCAATGTCCATGGATGAGCGAGTTTGGGGTGGAGGAACTTCACTGACATGCACAGAGTTCTGACCTCAACCCGATAGAACTCCTTTGGGATGAATTAAAGTGGAGACTGCAAGCCAGGCCTTCATGTCCAAAATCAGTGCCTGACCTCACAAATGTGCTTCTGGAAGAATGGTCAAATATTCCCATAGGCACACTACTAAAACTTGTGGGCAGCCTTCCCAGAAGAGTTAAAGCTGTTATAGCTGCAAAGGGTGGGCCAACTCAATATTGAACCATATGGACTAAGACTGGGATGTCATTAAAGTTCATGTGCGTGTAAAGGCAGGCATCCCAATACTTTTGACAATATAGTGTACTTTGGACAGGATACATTTCTAGCAGAATTTCTTAATATTCAATTCCATAGTATCATGAAAGTGAAATAGCATTACATTGCAAAGACTAAGTACTAAGTACTATGCTACTATGCTAAAATGGCACATAGGGTCTTACTGGACATTGCAGGCCTACAAAAGGCCCAATATGTCTGCACTGCTGCAGTGACGTAGAAGTGCAGCAGTGTTATTTAAATAAATACATTTAAGCATTTAAGTACAGAGAAATTCCATCGCTATAGTTCTCTATGTTCGTGAACATTCATCCCTAGTAGAGAAATGGCAAATTTCTTCTGGTGCAATTGTCATCCATGGCCAGGACTGCTCGTGCAGAAAATTAGTTATTTTTTTTATTGTGCTTGTTCTTTCCATGGACAAGACCCAAAGAAACCGTGTACGTGAATTCTATAACAAGCCCCCACTGACACTCCCCTTCCTCAGTCACAGGAAAAGATGGATGCAGTGTGTTTCTCCCTTAACTGGTTTTCCAGTTCTGTGACTTGCAGCTGATGCGATTTGTAATAAAATGGCAATGATCCTATTCCGAGCAGGTGATGTATTAAAACACTCAATGGGAAACTTTCCTATTTTACTCCTGGTTCTTTTCTGTGAATGAAAAACAGGAACCAGTGGGTTGAAATGATAGCTGTATTAAATATCATTAAACAAAATATAAAAAGCAAAAAGTATTGTTTTTAAAGGGGAAATGTCTTGAAAATGAAACACATGAAAACTCAGCACTGTTGAATACAATGTAAATTAAATGAAGGAGATGGGGGTAAAAATGCTGCATTTGTTACTGATTTGAAATGAGATGCATTGTTGTCTATGGAACCGTGCACACCGCTGAGTAAAGATCAGTAATACAGCATTGGCTACAGAGCAGTGAAACAAAAATAGAAAAATGTTACATTGAATGCAGTCATTTACTCGTTTAAACTCAGTATAAATGAGCAGCACTTCCACCTAGCAGCACTGGGGTCGCTGGTTCGAATCCCAACCACGACACTACCTACCTGGAGTTTGCATGTTCTCCCTGTGCCTGCGTGGGTTTCCTCTGGGTACTCCGGTTTCCTCCCACACTCCAAAATCATGCTGGTAGGTTAATTGACTCTAGTCTAAATTGGCCCTAGTATATGTATGAATGTGAGTTAAGGATTGTCGATTGTAAGCTCATTGAGGACAGGGACTGATGTGAATGTACAGTGTATATGTAAAGAGCTGTGTAAATTGACGGCGCTATATAAGTACATATAAAAATTACACACATTTTTTTTTACTCACATACTTTCTGTCAACAAGTAAACATCAGTAAATTATTACGCTCATGTGCAACTGGCCTTAAGGAGTTAATATAAGCCGTCCATTTGTACTGGAATGTTCATCTTTGGAGCTTTCACTGGGTGTTAAAGTGTTTGTAAAGTCCTGTTTTCTTTCAGTAACAAACATGTTATACTTACCTGCTCTGTTGCAGTGGATTTGCACAGAGCAACGCAGATCCTCCTCTTCTCGGGTCCCCCGCCAGCATTCCTGGCCCCTCCCTTCTGTTGAGTGCTCCCAAAGGGGGCTACCGAGCCGAGCCGAGTCACAGCTCCCTCTGTCCATTCAGATACAGAGCTGTGGCCCAGCCCAGCCCCCTCTCTCTCCAGCTTGGCTGACTGACTTTGATTGACAGCAGCAGGCACCAATGGTGCCGCTGCTGGGTCTTAGCCAATCAGCAGGGGGAGTCTCAGATGGCCGAGACACTCATGGACTTCGCTGGTCAGGTAAGTATTAGGTGGTGCTGGGGTGGCTGCTGCACGCAGAAGGCCTTTATTGTCCAGCCCCCCCACCTTCCATATTTCCTTCTGTTTCCAATAGAATGCGATATTCTAATGCCACTTATTTTTATTCATTTCAGACTGATTATCACTTTTAGTTCAAAATTCACTGTCCAGTAACCAGCACATTTTATTAAATTTCATTTTACAATTTCTAAATTTCATATTTATATGTTTCTCAGCTATAGCTGAACAGTCATTATCTAAGCTAGCCATAGAAAAAAAAACTCAAAAGAAAAGGAAGGGGTTTCAGGAAAATGGTAACCTGAAGTTTGCATAGGCTAGAATGTGTATCTTTCAACTAATAAAGTACAACTAAGGCTTAATGTACATGGGACGTTGTTTAACCTCCCCTGAATGATCTTAACTTGACAACTAGAAACCGAGCGTCTTTTTGTCTTTTTTTTAAATGAAAGACTCCTATAAACGAATTGCTGCTAAACGCGAGTTACCATGTTTAGGCTCATTACAGGCATTTGGTGTTTCAAATGCCTCTGAACATCCGTCCTGCATGCATTTTTTTGCTTTCCAAAAAATGCTTCTTAACTCAACTGCCTGGAAACGACTGTAAACGACCCTGTGTACATGTACTGATAAAATAACATGAAGAAGAGTTCAAGGGCAGCTGAAAAAAAATGCCCAACTGCTGCTAAACATCTGTTTACCAGTAGCAGTGCACATGAGGCCTAAAGCCTTTTGTATTAAAGTAGAACTATAGGAAAAACTTGTTTTTTTCATTTTGGATAGAACAAGGGAGGGTCATAACCCCTGTCAGATTTTTTTTTTTTTTTGCCATCTGTATCCCACTTTGGAGTTTTCCCTTAACTTCCTGTCCCATCACCAAACAGGAAGTGAGAGGAAATCCCTGCACATTAAGGCAATCCCTTGGGGTCCCTTAGGTCACCAGAACTAGTTTCCCCATTGGAAGATTTCCTCTCTATTACTTTTCTGGGGACAACCCAAAATTTGGGATTTTCCTTACTGTCACTTTAAATGATAATGGTACACAAGACAAATAGAGAGGGTGAATCTCCTTAACGGAGGCACAGACAGCAACAAAAACGGACAGGTGTTCTAATCCCTCTCCACTCTATCCAAAACGAAAAAAAAAAACGGTTTTGCCTTTAGTTATACTTTAAGGTCTAAACAAACACCAAATCCAGTTACTATCTAATGCGCAAGCAAACAAAAATGTACATTTCGTAACGTAGCGAAATCTTAATTAATTTGTGTCTCAAATGCCCCCTCCCCCCTTCCAGACAATATAATTCACAGTGGGAGGGTTTTAGCAACAGTGGCAGTGCTGCCAATCCAGAAAGCAGTGGGCAAAACTAGTTATGGCTGTGTGCTGGAGGCTTGTGCAACATTATTTAATCACACTGTAATGCAAACAGGTACAGCCCACATACAACTAGCAACTCTGCTCTGAATTAAAGAACAGTGCAGCATCATTGCCACCCAATCACAGGAAGTTGCATTCAGTGGGCTTCACTGGTAGAACCAGCATGTACTGTGCCTTGAAAAAGTATTCATACCCCTTGAAATTTTCCACATTTAGTCATGTTACAACCAAAAACGTAAATGTATTTTATTGGGATTTTATGTGATAGACCAACACAAAGTGGCATGTTTTTGTGAAAAATGTCAAGGGGTATGAATACTTTTTTAAAGCACTGTATATGTGTGACTAAGCAGGAAGGAAAACTGTAAGTGCAGGCACATATATAATTAAGTGTGGCAGCACATATTTTTATTTGAAGGCCATAATTCTTAAGTTTTACAGTTTAAGAAAGCTGAAGTTGAGAAACGTCTGCAGCCACAATGGATACATCTACCAGTAAAATGGAGAATTTTGTGTGATAATTTGCAACTGCCATAAGCAAAATAAGCTATAAACCATAAACCAAAATTAGAGGGAAATAGCTTGAACACTTGTTGTGAAGATATAAGAAGATAATAAACCCTGCTTTTTCATGCACTATTGCTGCAACTCACATAAGCATCATAATTTCAGACTCCAAAGATGCCAAATTACAGACGCAACAAAAATATAAAATGTGTGTCTTCTTTTCTTACGACGAAAAATTCTAAAATAAAGTGAGCAGATCATTAACTTAGTGATGAAAATACTTATACTGACGTAACCAATTTAGATAAATACTTAATACTACGAATACACTCAACGTCGTTATCACGTACTTTTTCGTCCCAAATAATAGAAGAATATAGAAGT
>BLSH010320286.1:549958-582060 GCA_018402905.1 Glandirana rugosa | reverse complement strand
AAATGCTAACCTGTAGAATTTTTTAACCTTCGCCAATGGAGATTTTTATGTTGCAAAGTTTGTCGCCATTCCGCGAGCGGACGCAATTTTGAAGCATGACATGTTGGGTATCATTTTACTCGGCGTAACATTATCTTTCACAATATGAAAAAAAATTGACCTAACTTTACTGTTGTCTTATTTTTTAACTCAAAAAACTGAATTTTTTCAAAAAAAATCGCGCTTTTAAGACCGCTGCGCAAATACGGTGTGACATAAAGTTTTGCAATGGCCGCCATTTTATTCTCTAGGGTCTTAGAAAAAAAAAAATATATAATGTTTGGGGGTTCTAAGTAATTTTATAGCAAAAAAACCTGTTTTTAGCTGATAACCTCCAAACTCCAAAAAGAGGCTCGGTCTTAAAGTGGTTAAGCTGTGTTACAGTCCAGATTTAGGGATAAAGAGAAACTAAGGAAACTTTAGTAAATTGGTAGATTAGTACATTAAAACAAAGATAATATAGTTTTCTCACACTTAAAGTTAAATAGTTTTACCTTCACGTTGTTATTAGCAGTGTTTGTTATGCACGTGTCCTAGGAATATCATATTATAGCTCAGGGTCCTATATAACACTGAACATTATGGGGAACCTTCCATATAGAAGACATTTTAGATTATTTCACAAAAGAGACCAGTAACAACCATGTTTAGATTATCGAATTGCCATTGTTTTCATCCTTCGGCATATCATATAATGCCATGTTACTCTAAACACAGAGCCTAAAAACTGCAAGACAAAAGGCCACCAAGCTTGGTGGCCTCCACATTTAAGGCAGATGAAACTTTGTAACTTTCATCTTTTGTAAATAAGGGTCCATCCATACATATGTGTTTAAATGTATGAGTTTTAATGGATGTCATTGCATGCACAATTTAGCCACTGTTTTAAACGGTACTTTTTCACATTAGCACCATATATTGACATGCATTGTCTACTTTTTTTTTTAAATGATTAATTTATACAAATAAAGTATCCAACAAAGCAGTGCATGATATAACAGAAGCAATGTCTCACAACAGGTTAAGTGTTGTACAAGAGGGGGACATACTGAAAATGTACACAATATGCAAGAGTACCAAAATGAGTGTCATATACTGAATGTCAGTAAGGAAGGTGTTTTTGACTATGGGGAGGTCTAGTTAATGGAAATATCAAACCCAACAGTGGGGAGAAAAAAAAACTGTTAGTCAGCTATAAGCCACGTTGGTCAGAAAGCACCTCTAGTAAGATAGTAAGCAGATATGTCTCCATATTCCATAACTGCTAGTTACCAGTCATAGAGCATGTTCAATTGGACACCCAATTTTCTAAAAAAAAAGAGGAGAGAGGATCTAGAGAGCTGAGAAAATGAGATAATACAGAATAAGACAGGAAAAAAAGGAGGGGTGTCATGCTGGAGAACGCATGTAAAAGGTGGCTGTCGAGAGAATTCAACACCGATAACAGGTTTCTAGAAGGGCCTTGCCCTCATCAGAATACAAGAACATGTTCCAGTATGAACCATGTTTTTGTATATTGCTCCTGCCTATTCTGGCCAGTGAGGACCAAGCCTTCTAGTTTGTTAACGTGCTCAACTTTGTGGAGCCACGAGATGTAAGGAAGGTTTGGATCCCTCCATTTTAAAGCAATGCAAGCTTTGGCGGCATTAAGTAAGTGACATAGGACTAATTTCTTGTAGGTCAATACTGGGATCTGAGAGAAGTGGAGGAGAAAGAAGGCAGGGCATGGTCTTCTTTTTGATGCATCAACATGCATTATAGAGACTACTAATGACAATGGTAGCACAGAAAACCGTATGATTGTTGTCGATACACATAAAAATGGGTATGAATCCAACCGAAGGTTACATAACTATAAGTTTATAGAAAAGCATATCAATTTGAATTCATAAAAAAAAACAAGTTATGTGTTATATCCATCAATGAGCAATGTGGACTAACCCTTCATAGTGCGGACATTGCAATGATTTTATCCTTTCGATACCTCAAATATATATAAGTTGTAAATGCTGAAACATTGCTTCAAACACTGCCTACTGTCTGCTGTAACAACCTTATTAAGTTCAGCAGCTATTTATTTAGTTTACATTAACTCTAAGCACTGAATATAATTTTCACAGATCATTATCCTGATAAATAGAGTATGACAGATGCAGACAGAAGTTGAATGAAATCAAAACAGTAGTGAGGTTAATGGAGAGTGAAAGGATACAGGTAGAAACCTGAAAATTGGAGAAACCATCAATTTAATTTTAAACAAACGTAAAATATGCATTTAAACATATAAGAAACACAAAAGAGATAGAACAAATGTCAACTTCTTATAAATCCAACAGTGGAGTGCTCCATGCTTTGCATATCATCCACGTTCAGGAAATATAGATTCTACACAAATCATTTTCAACAAGGTTCACTACCTCTAAATAACAAGGATTTCATTTCCGCTGAAGATACCCAGTATACAAAAAACCTTTAATTGATTTTACCCTTCACTAGAGCAACCTGTTAGGCAGGCTGTCTATTTTATTATCCTTATGCAATATGTAATATATGTTCAATATTATACCAATCACTGGCCTCAGCTATTCCTTACTAATTTTACAAAGGACTAGGTGTCGCTAATGCTGGGTGCATGTCTCCTTGAAAACCCTCTAGGTAGAGTTAGAAAACCACCACTGGTATGAAAGGATGTGCCCACAGGTCTGTGTAGCCTTCCTGGTGAGCTCCATGGGAACCCTGAATCACGATGCATTATAGTATGCAGATTTTGACCAACTCTCCAGGTTCTGAGAATGGCGCCACCCCTTCTGCACCTTACTACTGGCCTTTTCATGTAATAGATAGCTTAACTGGGCGAGGCTGCAAGGTGTAGAAGAATGGAGAAGGGCAATGCTTTCTTTAATTCAGGAGAGTCCAGGCCCAATACACAAGATACACAGACCTGGAGTTACCTGCCTAGCTTGCCATACCACTGGCAGTTTGCTAATTTTAACCAGATTTCTGTTCTTTTCTGAAGACAAAGAAAGCTAACCTAGCCTGTCAAAATATATTAATATTATTAAATATTAACTGTTGCATGGTATATCATTTTTCAGTATAATATACAGTATATGTGCAGCCATAGTGCCTACATTTCACAGAAGTATAAAATGGGACTATTCCTGTAGCCAATAGTATATTTAATCACCACAACTCTAACTAAATGACTGAAAATGTTTCAACTGATTTTTTTCTTACAAGATATTTGCAAATTCAAGCCAAGAAAGATCAGGGCTATAGTAGAAAAAATATTGCAGAGGATAGAGTCCACATCCGATTTCTATACCACGCATAAAAGGGAATCCTAACAATAGTTCAATTTATATAAAAAGTTTCAGGTTTTTAAGAGTCAAACAACATGGGCATTCAGGTAAAAAGGTAATTTTATAGCAAACCAAATAGAAAAGGCTCCTATTTAATACATACCAGGGCCCTATAATAGTTTTCAACATCTGATTAGTTCCATTAAAGAATACTTTTCAATGAAAATAAAAGTGACAAATCACTGCATATGTACCAAAAAGGAAAAGGCAAAGGAGTTAAAAAATAAATAAATAAAAGCTCAGTGGTAGTCGGAGATTACAGTTCAGATAGCAAGTATCGTCTCTACATCCACATTCCTAAACTTTTACAGTTATTTAAAACCCAGTCCAAATCCCTTATGAAAATTAATAATGTTCTTTTTTTTTTTATTGTCTTCACCGTAGATTCTATATAATTGCCGCTTGATCCTACTGACCTTCTCGTCACTTGAGAGGTTAATAAAGGGCAGGGTGCTTATGAAGATAAATGGTCTGCAGTTTAATCTTCATCATATATCCTGTATAAATGGCATGAGTATTGTACACTGGCTTCATGTGAGCAATCCGCTCATTTCAGTTTTTGGACTCCGCACATGAGGCTCCTTTGTGCATGGAGATGGTTATTCATTCCCATTGGATAGCTCAGACTATGACTAGTATATGAAGAATGAACTTGTTTGAAGAAACAGTTGTTCATGTGGGTCAAGTTCAAACAGAAAAGAGACAATAGTGACTGATTTATAAAAGCTATAAGAAAAGGAAAGTGGAGGTGTATATGACAGAAAACAATCAGGCTCCATATTAGTGCCGGTTAGAAAATGAAAGCATCAGTGATTATTTGCAACACTTCTGCTTTTGCTTCTCTTTAGTGTTTATATCCTACCCTCTATGTAATAGAATCCTTTTAAAACTCATCCTTGCCTGAACAAAAAATGAAAATGCCATGTTTTTGTTTTGTATTGTTGACTGCTTATTAAAGATACTGGAATTTAAAAAGGAAAAAATTCCCAGTCGCGGCAAGGAGTATGTTTTTTGTTTTTTTTTTGTTTGCCATTTGGTTGGCAACTGTGAGAATACACGCAAGACTGAAAAAAAGGTCTACTGTAAAAGGACAGTAAACAAATGTGGATATAGAATGACATATATGACACTAAGCTGAGATAGCGGTCATTGGTTCAATAATGATCCAACTGTCACAACACTTTTCTTTTTATAGATACTGACAACAGAAAACCATCTTTTTCCTTTGAGTTGTGCATATCTTCTGTCACAATTATAACCTTTAGGTTACAATAAGCTATAGAACACAAAAAACATGTTTAAGAGTCTCAGTATTATAAAGATGTCTGCTGAGGAATGTAGATACTCATAGACACCCTCCAAAGCTTTCCAATGTAAGTCATGCAGCAATCATCCAATGACTTTGTGTTGGGTATATCAGCAGTGAGACAATGGTAAATATGTATAGCTTTCAAACTGGTTGAAATGCCATTACGGCCGAGATAAAATACATTGATGCTTTTTCATTTCACTTAATGAAAATACTAGTATGATTACAAATTAATGAGCAAAATAAGAAATATGGGGTTGAAAAGATAAAGGTTAGAACAAGGAATGGGCGTATCGTGATAATGATGCCGTTATTATTCCAGCAAATTAACCATCCCTTTACCTACTATGCCAAGGCTGCAAATGGTTCTCATAATTCTAGAGACACCCAAAGGTCAACTGGAATCAGAAATGTTAACAGAAACTGAAGTTCCATTTGCAGCCATTATGCAAATGGAGGGCTAATTTCATTGTGTGGGTTAGGATTCTGTGAAAGCATGTGCATGGAAAATTGATTGGTTTTAGTGATATTATTAAGACCAACAATACTTCTGTACATTTTCATGTTTGTAGTATAGTACACTAAGCACCAGGATTCCTAGAATGTAACAGTGTATAATATATTTAAAATATCATGAGAACACATTGCATTTAAAGACTTATTCATTTTATTACCTGTATTTATAGACCACAAATATATTGAAGCAAAATACACAGAAGCATTGAAAACACCTATCTGCTCATGTTTCTGTGTATGTGTGTTAGGCCCCTTTCATGTGATCGCTTGGATCCGCCTGTCCATTTTTCAGGCAGATCCGAGCGGGTGACCCATAGACATCTATGGGCAGGCGAATGTCAGTGGAGATGTGTTCTCTGACACCTGTCTGCCATCCGATCCGTCAAGATCCGCTCAAGACAGACATATGACGATATGTTCGCCATCCGTCCCAGCGGATCGGATGGGATTGGATGAAAATGGACATGCAGTCCGTTTTCATACGATCTTCCCATAGAAAACAACGGGGCTCTAACAGGTCCGTCCCTGCACAATGAGCAAAGATGGACCTGTCATCCACCAGCTCAGTAGAGAGCAACGGAATGATCTCCCGCTGAGCTAACAGAGCCTGATGAGCGGATCAGCCCCTTCTGAAAAGGGCATTACATGCATTGAAATGTAACTACAACTAAAGCATGCTTACTTATTCATTTTCAATAATCCATAAAACATTTATCTTAAAGCAGAACGTCACTCTCTTAATCAACATTGACTATTTTTAATCTTTATACTGCTATCATTGGTAAATGGATAGGAAAGTATCATATTTGCTTGTTTTAATTAAAATTTTAATATTTGCTTGGTTTCCTCGCCTAGGCAAATTATGTCATACATCCCAGGAGTCTTCAGTAGGGGAGGAGGGGCTGTCCCAGCTAAGCACACCCTCTCCCGCCTGCAAGCCTGAGCTAAGGACAGATGGGTTCCAGGAAGTAAATGCTGCATGAATCATCTGCCCTTACTCAAGATGGCCACTCCCAGGAATGCTAGGGGGTGTTTTTTAAAGTGATTTCTCAACAAAAAAAAAGCATGGAGACATGGATCGATGGGAGAGTTTGTTTTGAATATCAAAAATGAAAATAAATAGCATTACTGGTTTGTGGTGCTCAGATGAAGTGTAGTTCCACTTTAATACGTAAGCAAATCTACTGTTCAAATTCAAGTTATTTCAAACAAATGTGTTGCCCGATTGTCTTTGAGGAGTTACCGTATATACTCGCGTATAAGACGAGTTTTTTGACACGGATTTTGTGTCAAAAAAACGAGATTCGTCTTATGCGCGAGTCAACAGCCGGTACGAGCGCGGGGAAACATTCCGAGGGCACCCGCGGCGGCTGAGATGCATTCCAGGCATTCCAGGGATGCCGGGGATGCCGTCACGTCTGCTGACGGCCTGCTGGAGGGCGGAACTTCAGCTCAGTCACACTTGCGACGTGACTGGGCTGAAGGTAAGGGCAGAGGACACAGGCACTTCCTATGAAAGGAATAAGGCTGCCGTGTCCTTCTTATGTAAATGTAAAAGAAAAGAAAACAGTTTGGCAATTCGATTAACTAACCATATTAACCCTTACTGTGTGAACAATAAGGGTTAATATGGTCAGATATTCAAATGACAAAACTGTGTTTTTTTTTCTTTGCATTTGACATATGTGAAGAACACAGCAGCCTTATTCAATACATAGGAAGTAAGTATACTGTACTGTAAAAAATAAACAGTTGTACACACACACACACACACACACTCCCGATTACATGGCCACTTCCTATGTTAGGGTCCCTAGACGGATTTGGGGTCTTTTAGACCCCAAATCTCTTCTAAAGAGGACCTGTCATTAAAAAAAATAACGTAATGTCTTTTTGGTACATACAACCTACTGATGCCTCATTGGTAATTTTTTTTTGGCATCTATTTTTATCTTTGAAATTTACCAGTGGCTGCTGCATTTGCCACTTAGGCTTATACGTGAGTCAATAAGTTTTCCCATATTTTTTGGGCAAAAGTAGGGGGGTCGACTTATACACGGGTCGACTTATACACGAGTATATACGGTATATATCATCACTGCAATATGCTCTACATATATAACACATCAAATGTTAGTAAACAAATTGTATCATTGTGTAAGTCCAATTGTCTGCTCCAATGCAAGACGAGTAAAGGGTTACAAACTACTTCTTATAGCCTAAATCCAGGCAAAAACATTTTTTTAGGTTTGGGAAGAAGGGGAAAGGGTTAAAGTGGTAGAAAAGCTTATAACTATAGCCATTCTTAAAATGCACCTCTCCCTTCTTTTATCCTGGCTACCCTGTATAAAAAGATCTTTGTACTTACCTATTTTTAATTCGCTCTGGTCTGGTCATGTGATCCTGCAGCTCCAGCTTCCCTGTGTAAGCCCTCCTTCACACTGAACATGGCTTTCTGATCAAAGCCGCATTTTGACCTGTCAAATCGCCCCGATGTAAACGGGGGCTAAGAGAGTCTTTGTGAACAGCTGTGAATTCCAAAAGCTGTGATGCCATTCCATAGGCTCTAATGGCTCAGACATTATGGGCACTCCCTCCTCTGGCTTGCAGCAGATGCTCACTGACACACTGCAGGATCAGGTAGCCAGATGGGTGTAAATTACAAAAGAGGTAAGTAAACAGATCTATTTTATACAGGGTTGGCAAGATAGGTGGGAGGACGAGGAAGGGAACATTTTTAAGAATAGTTAGGCTTTTCTTCTACTTTAAGATATTTTTGGGGGTTTTACTGTACCCCATATGCCCTTTGAGGAGATTTTGCCTTACACCCTGTTCTAACATTGATAAGCAGAACAGAAAGTTAGGGAAAATCTCAATAAGAACATGGACATCAATAAAAACCTTACAGGTTCTAACTCTTCCTGACTCAACTAAAAGGATTGTTTTCTTGCTGTGAAACCACATTAGAGATATTTCTTCTCATTTACTGTTACCCATCAAATGAAGAGGAAGTGATGAAAAATATCCACAGGGACAAGGACAGTAACAGGCATAACAGTGGTTCTACCTCTACTGCTCTCTATCCAAAATTAAAGTGGTACTAAACCCAGGACCCTGCATTCAATAATCTGGTCTCCCACAGTACACAGAGCACGGAAATGTAATTCCTTTAGTAAATATAAACTGCTAAATACCTTTTTCTCTTAGCAGTATATAGCAGTCTTGTGACTTCTATCAGTGTCTGGTTAAAGCTTGTAGGAGGGGTTTTCATTCTCCTCTGACTGTCCCATGAGGCCGCAAGACCCCTGACCCTCTGTCTGGACCGTGCTGATTGGCCCTGTGCTGTTCACATGCGCTCTCCCCCAAAAAAAACTCTCTAGCAGTACACACCAAACTGAGCATGTGCAGAGTGCCTCTAAGGCTCTGTCTTATCAGCAGATGGATTGGGGATAGCAAAAGAAGGGGAGGATCAGAGAACACATGATCAAACTACATTTTACACAATGCAGAGGATTAACCTCTTAGGTTCCACAGTGAGTATAAAAAGCATGCTTTACTGCATATACAGACTGATTTTACTGTTGTGGGTTTAGTAACATTTTAACCACTTGCCAACCAGCTGGCATCATTTGACAATGACAGGTCGGCTCTCCTGCGCAAATCGCCATCATATGATGGCGGGAGCCTGTATTGTGGGCGAGCGTGCGCTGTAGGAGGTGCGCTCGCTTGCTCACTGGCTAGCGGGGGAGCCAATCAGCGGGTGGGGCGGACTCGATGTCCGCCGGCCACCCGCGATTGCTCCCCCACAGTGACAGAACAGGGATCTGTGAGTGTAAACAAGCAGATCTCCGTTCTGACAGGGGAGTGGAGAGTGATTGTCTGTTCCCTGTAAATGGGAGCAGCGATCTCTCTCCTCCCCCAGTCATCCCAGCCCCCACACAGTTAGAATACACTGACAGGGAACACATTTAACCCCTTGATCACCCCCTAGTGTAATCAGTAATCAGTGGCTATTTAAAGCACTGATCGCTGTATAAATGTCAATGGTCCCAAAAAAGTGTCAAAAGTGCCCGATCTGTCCGCCACAATATCACAATCCTGCTAAAAATCGCTGATCGCCGTCATTACTAGTAAAAGAAATAAAAACGCCATAAATCTATTCCCATAGTTTGTAGACGCTATAATTTTTGCACAAACCAATCAATATACACATTTTTTTTTTACCAAAAATATGTAGAAGAATATATATCAGCCTAAACTGAGGAAGAAATTAGTTTTTTGTTTTTTTTTTTCTGGATATTTATTATAGCAAAAAGTAAAAAAAAAATTTTTTTTTCAAAATTGTCGCTATTTTTTTGTTTATAGCACAAATTATAAAAACTGCAGAGGTGATCAAATACAACCAAAAGAAAACTCTATTTGTGGGGAAAAAATGGACGTCAATTTTGTTTGGGTATGTGGCATGACCGCGCAACTGTCAGTTAAAGCAAAGCGGTGCCGTAACGCAAAAAGTGCTCTGGTTAGGAAGGGGGTAAATCCTTCCGAGGCTGAAGTGGTTAAAAAAAGAAACCATTTTGGCTTTTAGTTTTTCATGTCCACTGGAATATACAAGCTACAACTCTAATGGCCCATACACACAATCGAAAATAGGACGACAAATCATCTGTTTTTTTTTTTTTGCATGCTAGTCGCACATCGAAAATGGAGAGGTTACTAAAGTTACGAAGAATAAAAATCGGAAGTGATGTAATGTGTTGTAGTGTATTTGTATTTTTGGACGACAACTGTATTGATTAAACGAAAACCGTATGATCTGGTATCAAAATTTCATGCTTGTCTGATCAGATATTGGAAGAACTGTCATGATTGGCTCTCAAAAAGCTCTGTACTAATGATCCATTTATCGTGTTATTTCTTCGAAAGCGGTATTTTTCATCTGATTTTCAGATCATGTGTACGGGCCATAAGAATAGAACAAAGCAGGAAATATTAAAGCGTAACTCCACTTTTGTTGAGAAAAAAAACATTCCCCTCTGTATGAGGTTTTGTTATTCTGAAGAAATTCCTGTGTGTTTGTCTGTGTCCATATAGAAAGTGAGTCTAACGGAGTGGTTTCATAATTATCAGCTGTGGCAGCTGCAGAGCACTAATGAAGAAAGCTACTGGGCCTGCATCCCTTTAAACATGTTCCTATTTGAAATATCTTTACCAAAAATGACATTTTTGTTGCAGGGGATGCCTGAAATCTGACTTGTATCTTAGGCAGACTTCTGGGAAAATCAGTGAGCCAATCAGACTTCTGGGAAATTCAGTGAGCCAATCACACAAGCAGGAAATCATGTTCTGGGGAGTGGTCAGTACGCATTCTGTGTACAGAACAACTCCAGGTAGCCATATTGCAATGCATTCTCAGGAACTTACCGTGGCTGCAGATTGTAAAGGAAAGGTAATTTTTAATAACATTCACTTACAATATGACTTGTATCGAAATTGTTCACGCTATATTATTTTTTTCTTTATTCGCTATTTTTGTCCCCACTAAAGTGGAGTTACCATTTAATAAATGTAAATAAAGTCCATACAAAAAAACATTCTGGAAATCATACTTCCTAGACTGTTTGGTCTGCCAAAGTTTATATTCATACATTTTCTATATTACTGATTTATTATGCATTTAATCTGTAAAGTAGATTTCAGTTTCTTCCAAACAATATTCCAAAGAACTGCCCACAAATTACAATCCCCTCATTGTCCCCATAGGTGTTACTTATTAGTTTATCATTTTAGATAATTCATATAAATATTGGATCATCACATTCCACACTTGCACACCCCTGATTAATGTTCAGGTCTCAGTAGAAAGTATACCCTAGCAACATAAAAAGGCAAATAAAAAATTATTATATCGATTTTTTTTTCAACAGCTTCAGGGCTGTTCTGTCTGTTAATTTATTGTGAGCCGGCATATTACACATTCAGACAAAATGTCTCATTCTCAACACAGTGCATGAGCACAAACGGCAGAAATCACTGCAAAATAAGCTGTCATGTTTTTATGCTCTGTGACGAGATGTTCAGTGGCAGAACATGAGCTTCAAAGTCTTTTTACCGAAGCTCAGTGCTGTGATCGCAGCTGCACTGGACACCATATTTGAAATTATTCAGGGCTGGAAAAGCTTTTCAAAGCACACTAACCTTTGGTTGTGAAACCCTATAATAAAAATATTCCTTTTCTGAATTTGCTGCTTTTATTTGTACACATACATTGCAAGCCCTGGTAATCTGGCTACTTGTGCAGCTTACCTTGGAATGAATGGCCACATTGAATATTACTGCTTAAAATGATGGGTTTTGCATTTGAAGGGGTATGAAAGGAGAACAGTTTGTGATATCCATAGCAGCCATTCAGGATCTCCTTAACCACTTAAAGTGGTAGTAAACCCTCCTATCATTTTCAGCCAAGGAAGCTGCCATCTTGGCTTGTTTAATCTACAACTGCCATGATGCTGCACATGTGATCAGCTATGACACCAGCCATTGGATGGTTTGACAGTTTGGTTTAGAGCAGTGGTTCTCAACTCCAGTCCTCGGGACCCACCAACAGGCCAGATTTTCAGTATTACCAGACTAGAATACTGCAATCACCGAGCAGCAAATGATATCACCTGTGATGCATTTCAGTTATCCTGCAAACCTGGCCTGTTAGTGGGTCCCGAGGACTGGAGTTGAGAACCACTGGTTTAGAGCATGACCAATGGGAGTGTTACATTTCCAGCACGTGCCGGAAATGTAACTGGTCTTTGAAATGTTAAATGGATGGATTTACTACCATTTAAAGTGGAGTTCCACCCAAAAGTGATTCCCCCCCCCCCCCCGAAAGGTGCCAAATGTGTCCTTTCCCTCACATCCGGAAGCTCAGGCCAGCGGCCACTGACGTTAGCAGCCCGGCTCCCTCCTCGCTCTGCTACTGGCCACCGGGCCAACAGCAGACCAGAGCGGAGCCTCGCGCATGCGTAGTACGGTGCCCGGTGTGAAGCTGTAATGCTACACATCCGGGTTCCCTTAGCCGCAATGGACATGGCTGCACCCGATCCAAAGATCGACGGCAGATGCTGACATCGCTGGACTCCAGGACAGGTAAGTGTCCTATTATTAAAAGTCAGCAGCTACTGTATGTGTAGTTGCTGACTTTTTTTTTGTAGTTCTAGGCGGACCTCCGCTTTAAGGACTGGAAGGATTTACCCACTTCCTGACCAGGCCATTTTTTGCGATACAGCACTGCATCGTTTTAACTGACAATTGCGCTGTCGTGGGACGGTGTACCCAAACTAAATTTACATCCTTTTTTCCTAAAAATAGAGCTTTCTTTTGGTGGAATTTGATCACCTCTGCAGTTTTTATTTTTTGCACTATAAACAAAAAAAGAGACAATTTTGAAAAAAAAAACAATATTTTTTACTTTTTTCCATAATAAACAAAAAAAAAAGAAATAAAACCAAATTTCTTCCTCAGTTTAGGCCAATATGTATTCTTCTACATATTTTTGGTAAAAAAAAATCAATTAGCGTATACTGATTAGTTTGCGCAAAAGTTATTGCGTCTACAAATTAGGGGATAGATTTATGGCATTTTTATTATTATTATTTTTTTTTACTAGTAATGACGGCGATCTGCGATTTTTATGCACTGATTATTGTATAAATGTCACTGACAGGGAAGGGGTTAATACTAGGGGGGGTGATCAAAGGGTTAAATGTGTTCCCTGTTTCTAACTGTATGGGGGCTGGACTGACTGGAGGAGGAGAGAGATCGCTGTTCTCAATCACTAGGAACAGACGATCTCTCTCTACTCCCCTGGCAGGATGGGGGTCTGCTTTCTTTACACTGGCAGATCCCCATTCTGCCTGTCTCTAGAGCGATCACAGGTGGTGGGTGGACCCGCTGGTTGGCTCCCCCAATTGCGATTGGGGTGTGCGCGTGCCTCTGTTGGCGTGCGCATGCCCACAGATCACTGTGTACGCACCCGATGTACAATGACGCCGATTTGCGCAGCCGTGCCAACCTGCTGCAGTAAAACTGCAGCGGCTGGTTGGCAAGCGGTTAAAGTGGTTTTATATGTAAAAAAAAAAACTGTAATATATTGCAGCTTACCAATGCTTAGATGTGGTGGCTGCATTCATTTTTTTTTTTTTTTGGCTTCTTTTCCTTTATTTTACCTGGTGCTTCTGCCACTAACACACTTCCTGTCTAAAGCTGGATATACACTATACACTTTTCTTTAGATTTTTTTCCTTTAGATTTACCAAATACAGTACTATATAATATGAGGTCAAACCTTAACACTTTCAATTTGTATGTAATCAGGCCAGCCCTTGCACTATACAGATGAAGGTAAATCTAAAGCACAGGTGTCAAACACAAGGCCCGGGGGCCAAATCCGGCCCTCCGGGTCATTTCATGTGGCCCTCACACCTTTCCTGTAGCTGCAGCACTCCCCTCATCTCCACCACCCCCTGTCTCAGCAGTCGGACGCTGAGGGGAGGACAGAACTCCTTCAGATCCTGCTCCTCTATGTGCAGCTGCAGCACCCCCTCATCTTCACCTCACCTGGTCTCAGCATTTAGAAGACTCCAGCTCTCCTCTGGTCCTCCTCTAGACCCTGCACTTTCTCCTTCCCAGCTCCGTCCCCACTGTGATGCAAGGACGGGTGGGGGACCCTTGACTTCTGATGGTGGGGGGGGGCTCTTGGCATGTGATGTAAGGGGGGTGGTGCTCTGGACATCTAGTCTTACATATACAACCGGCCCTATCAGGGCAACCATAATGCTGATACGGCCCACGATGAAATCAAGTTTGACACCCCTGATCTAAAGGAAATCAAACAACAAAAGTTGTATCGTGTGTATCCAGCTTTATGGTGTCTGCATTCTGGATAAAGTAGCAAAGCGGACACCTTTATAAATCTGGGGAGGAGGGTAGTATTAAGCCTCGTACACATGGGACGACGATCATATGTACGATCATCTCAAATCGTATGTTGGCTGTTGTATCTAGCATACTGACTGCACTACATGATCGTACGACCAAAGAAAGAACGTTCAGGTGCATGTAACTAGCATCCGGCCGTTCCTGACTTCTGAGCATGCGTGTTTTGCACAATACAACTTGTTGTACCAACTTCTCTGTACACACGATACAACGGTCGTATGAGCGCTTGTTGGTACGACCAAGTTTTCTAGTTTGCTCATACAACTCCCGTTGTACGACCGTCGTATGTCGGCTGTTCTAATTGCGCGTAGGAACGATCGATTTCGCATACAACGGTCGTTCATACGACCTGTTGTATACGATCCTCGTCCCGTGTGTACGAGGCTTTAGACTAGCAGATTTAGATGGACTAGACTAAAAACTTGAAGCTTAGCTTCAGCTAACACTTTATAAGCAGCTACAGCAAACCGTTTTTTTTGGATAAAGGCTACATAGAATAAAAAAGAATAATTTAATGAATAAAAACTGATTATTGGCACCCCTGTCAGAGTTAAATGGTTTGTCTCAACCTTCTAACTGCCACTTTGTCAGGATAGCCTGGTCTGTTAAAGGAAGTTAATGTGATACAGGTTTGGTTTTGTTTGTTTGTTTTTTTTAACCACTTCAGATCCGCGCTATAGCCTATTGACGGCTACAGTGTGGATCTGAATTGCCGGGAGGCCATCAATAGACATCCTCCCCTTTTGCTCGCGCCAGGCGTGAGCCTGCCCGTGGGTCAGGCGGACTCGATGTCCGCCGGAGACCCGCAATCTCTTCACAGAGAGCCAGAACGGGGAACCCCACCTCTGTGAGGGGGGACATGACAGATCTACTGATCCCTGTGATCAGGATCAGTGAGATCTGTTATGTCCCTGCCCCCACACAGTTAGAACACATACAGGGCACACATTTAACCCCTTCACTGCCCCCTTAGTGTTAACCTCTTCCCTGCCATGACATTATACAGTAATCAGTGTCTAGTTTTAGATCTGATCGCTGTATAAATATCATTGGTCCCAAAAAATTGTCAAAAACGTCAGACATCTCCGTGGCGATCTGGGATATTGCGGCGGAGATGTCTGACGTTTTACCAGTAAAAAAATAAATAAATAATAAAAACGCCATAAACCAATGTCCATAGTTTGTAGGCGCTATAACTTTTGCGCAACCCAATCAAAATACCCTTATTGCGATTTTTTTTTACCAAAAATATGTAGAAGAATATATATCGGCCTAAACTGATGAATAAATTTGTTTTTTTTATTTTTTATTTTTGGATATTTATTATAGCAAAAAGTAAAAAATATTGTTCTTTTTTCAAAATCGTTGCTGTTTGTTTGTTTATAGCGCAAAAAATAGAAGCCACAGAGGTGATCAAATACCACCAAAAGAAAGCTCTATTTGTGGGAAAAAAAAGGACGTCAATTTTGTTTGGGTACAAGGCTGCATGACCCCGCAATTGTCATTCAAAGAGTGACAGCGCTGAAAACTGAAAATTGGCCCGTGCAGGAGGGGAGTTTAAGTGCCCAGTAAGCAAGTGGTTAAATAACGAACATGTCTTACTTGCTCTGTGAAGTGGGTTTGTGCAGAGCAGCCCGATCCTCCACTCGTTGCGTCCTCGCCAGTGCTCCTGGCCTCTCCCTCCTGCCTATTACCCCCCGGAGCAAGCAGCTTGGGGGCACGCGAGCCGCTGCTCCGTGTGTCCATTCACAAAGGAGCGTGGCATGGCCCTGCCCCTGCTCTCTTCTCATTGGCTCACTGGCTGTGATTGACAGTAACAGGAGCCAATGGCTACCGCTGCTGTTTCAGCCAATGAATAAAGGAACTTTGTTATATTTTTTCGATGGGAGTGCAGCCAATCCTATTCTCTTTCTACCCCCATAGCAAGCAGTTTGCTATGGGGGCACCCGAGCCGCTGCTTTGTTTGTCCATTCATAAATGGAACCTGGCATGACCCTGCTCCCGCTCTTTCCTCTTGGCTCACTGGCTGTGATTGACAGTAACAGGAGCCAATGTCTACAGCTGCGTTTTTAGTCAATGAGGCGGAAGAGACCCAGGAGAGCCACATCACTGGATCGAGATGGGGCTCAGGTAAGTTTTAGAGGGGGCACTGCTGCCCACAGAAGTTTTTTTACCTTCATGCATAAAGGTAAAAAAAAAAACCTTGAGCCTTTACAACCACTTAAAAAAACAGACTTACTGGCTGGATCACCAGATGAAAATAAAGGAAATTTATTATGTTTTTGTTTTTGGGTTTACTACCACTTTAACATGATACACACAGTGTCCACAATGCAGTTATTTCAAATATTTATATACAAGAGGATGGGTGTGATTGCATATACAGTACTCAATAGCCATTTTTTTAGGTACACCAATCTACCATATATAAATGTCATCAACCCAAGTACAGTGTGGCATAAAATAATGCTCAACTGGTATTAAAGGCCTAATCTGTGCCCAAAATACTATTCAACCACTGCCATCAGTGCAATGGGGGGGGGGGGGGTTCAATAAGTTCTAACCCTACCATCAGGATGTCTCAAAAAAAAAAAAATGATGCTGCTGCATTAGTTTAACTTTCCAGCTCTTCAATGCCAGCAGTTGGATCCAGTATCTTATGCATTCAGAGATGTCCTTCTGCTGTAAAGTGCGTTCTTGTGAGCGGTCATGGAGTTCCTATCAGTCTGAACAATTCTGCCTGTTCTTATCTGACCTTTCTTATTTGGAAGGTGTTTTCACCCAGAGAATTGCCACTCACTAGATGATTTTTTGCAGCTTTCTCTGTACACCCTAGAGACTCTAGTGCATGGAAATCCCAGGACAGTTTCGGAGATGCTACAACCATCACATCTGGCACCAGCCATCTTTCCCCAAGAGAGTGTTGCTTAGCGTTTACTCTAATAAAGTCCTTTTGAGCATAGCGTATTGTCACTTTTAATCCTTGTACAATGTATACTTACATTAACATTCAAAGTTCCAGATTCCTACAGCAAAAAAATAAAATGCTGTGTGTGGTGCATTATCTTGGATTTAGTTTTAACTGAGAACATAATGGATGGGTTTTCATTTGTAGCATGCTTTAATAAAAAGTAACCCCCATTCAGCATGAGCAAGGGGCTTTACATATCCTTGATATGGCTTGGTGATGACAGTTCTAAGAAAATAACTTGTTTTTCTTGCATTCAAATATTAACACAGATTAAAATGTTTCTTACCCCAGCATTTCATATTCTGGATATGTACCCGCTCTACCATGCATAATTGCATAAAAAAAAGTTTCCTGTTCTCTTTGTATTGCTTTCTTTGTGTGAAATCCCTGGTGTTCCCGCCAATCCCCCTGCTTTTCTATTAAAAACTGACCACACTAAGCAGGAGAACACAGTTAAGGCTGTGGCGGCCCCGCTCCTTAACCGCTTACCAACCAGCCGCTGTAGTTACACTGCGGCAGGTTGGCTCGGCTGTGCAAATCACCGTAGGTGTACATCGACGATCTGTGGGTGCACGCACCGCTGGAGGCACATGCCCATTCACTAGCGGAGGAGCCAATTAGTGGGTCCGGCGGACTCAATGTCCGCTGGCCACCCGTGATCTCTCCACAGAGAGGCAGAATGGGGATCCGCAGTGTAAACGAAGCAGATCCCCATTCTGTCAGGGGAGTTCAGAGTGATCGTCTCTTCCTAGTGATTAGGAACAGCAATTCTCTCCCAGTCAGCCAAGCCCCCATACAGTTAGAAAGCACCTCCCTAGGGAACATTTAACCCTTTGATCGCCCCTAGTGTTAACCCCTTCCCTGACAGTGTAATTTTTACAGTACTCATTGCATAGGTGTGCGCAGCCTATTGCATTAGGGTGTGCACCCCAAAGCTCAAACACACATTAACATTATATTTATATACATACATACAGACACAGACATACACACTCTTATAGCAAAGCCAGTTCAGTGAAAGAGAAGTACGGTAGCTCTTCAATAATGGTGGAACTGGTCAAAGAGAGATATTTCCCATCTCTCCCCCGGCACACAGAGCAGTATTGCGCATGTCTATGACTCACTGCATAAATGTCACTGGTCTAAAATAAGTGTCAAAAGTGTCTGATTTGTCTGCCACAATGTCGCACCCGCTAAAAATCGCAGGTCCCCGTCATTACTAGTAAAAAAAAAAAATAATAAAAATGCCATAAATGTATCCCCTATTTTGTAGACGCTATAACTTTTGCACAAACCAATCAATATACGCTAACTGGGATTTTTTTCCTTACCAAAAAGTAAAAAATATTGTTTTTTTTTCAAAATTGTCACTCTTTTTTTGTTTATAGCGCAAAAAATTAAAAACGCAGAGGTGATCACATACCAGCAAAAGAAAGCTCTATTTGTGGGAAAAAAAAGAATGTCAATTTTGTTTGGGTACAACGTCGCACAACCGCGCAATTGTCAGTTAAGCTACGCAGTGCCGTATCGTAAAAAATGGCCTGGTCAGGAAGTGGGTAAATCCTTCCGGGGCTGAAGTGGTTAACAACAGATAATCGCTGGCTTTTTTTTTTTTACATTGCTGTCAGCAGGATTCCTGCTGAAAGTATCGGTTGCAGGTATTGGAGCATTTGCACGAGTACCGATACTCATGCAAATGCTTAGTATTGGCACAGATACTGATACTGGTGCAACCCCAGCTTTTACCAGAGTTTAAGAGCTGCTGCGGTTAGGGGAGCTTCAACCTCCTTCAACCCCCCCTGTCCTGAAAGTGAAGAATCGCGCTCAGGATAGGAACATTTTGACCACTGGCCACTGGAAAATGCAAACCGCTACATAATCGTGGCTAAATCACGGTGTAATTTTGCGGCATTTTATGTTTTCCCGCGGCCAGCGGTCAAAGTAGGCTGTGTGTACATGAAGCCTTACAGTAATTAGATCTCTACATTATTGATGCTAAAATAAATAAATGTGACTTTATTCCATTTTACCTTATCAGGAATGACATTTTGTATCTAAAAAAGAATAAAAAAGAAGCTGCAATAACTGCCCACTGTAACTCAGTATGGTTCATATAGCACACCAAAATATGCATGTGTCCTTTTGTTCACACTGCTACTGAGACTTCAGATTTCTATAGAGCTCGCTATTGTACTGAATTTCAATGGGAACTCCCACAAGGAGAATAATGCTGAAGACTGAAGCCATCGGGAGCAGCAAGTCTTCCATACTCGGCTTTATATATTCCAGCTAATCTCTGCAGACATGGCCAGAGTAAGCCACTACACTGGGTGTTCACGCAGAGGGATACATTGCGTACACCAAAGGCCATATTAAAATTCTCTGCCAAATGCAATGTCTGACCCAACAGAATAGCAATCTGCTGCCTGGCTGCTCATTTCTCGGCTGCCCTTCTTGTCAGCAGTCCGAAATATGAGAGCTGGTAGCCAGCCAGATTCAGCTGGCATTCTCTGCTGTTGGACCAGACAGGCAGCAAACTGCGGAAGCTCTTCCATAAAAGCATGAAGATTCAGCTCAAATTGTTGCAGAGACACAGCAGTACTGCTCAGGGTTGAAAAGCATGACCTCCAATTTAAGTTGCCGTCTAATGAAACATCCAAACTTGAATTGAATGCATTGTTTCTTTTGCACCCCTAAAAATTTTACTTACTATTGTATCATGTTAAAGCCAGTTCACACAGGGGCGATCCGACTTAAGCGCACAGTGCGGTGTGCAAGCGACTTCTGTAATAAAAGTCAATGCAAGTCGCCCCAAAAGTAGTACAGGAACCTTTTTCTAAGTCGGAGCGACTTGAGTCGCTCCTAATAGAACAGTTCCATTGCAATGCATGGAGCGCGACTTGTCAGGTGACTCAAGTCCATGCGTGAGCCGGCTCTAAGAATCTCATTTTGCATTTCAGATCTGAATACCATATTGGATAAAAAAAGGAGAGCATGTTCTTTTCTGTAGCATCTTACATAACACACAATTTCAGCTCAAATTATTAATCAAGCTGTAAAATCCAACCTTGCCAAGTTGAAGAGAATCATAAAATTAAAGCAATTAGATCAAGCAAAGATTGCATTAAACCAAATGCTCACAACGTGACAACCGGAATGTGAGATCTCTACATCACAGCTTGCAAGCACTGAGACGCAGAGGTAGCATTTGTACACAGGATGTGTATCCTGCTGCAACAGAACCCTATTTTCTATTTTAAGTAAAATGTTCCTTATACAAACACAGCCATTCTGACACCCTGGAGCAGAAATACCTTGAGACACCAACAGTGCAATTGTATTGAGTTTACCCCAGCAATCCCATCTACTAAACTATGATAGCATGGTGAGTTGTCTGACAGGCACCACTGCAATAGATACGCTTTGATGAGCAGAAACAGTGAAGAGAAACATATAAGCCACTAGCCATAATCGCATGTAAAATTCAGCAGGCTTGTTGTACCCAAGTTGATTGATTGATCAACTTGGGTACATTCAGCCTGCCCATACGTGGTTCAGACCGTCTATGTCCGGCTTTACACTTCTGGGTGTGTTGGATGCCTACGTCACCCTGCTGCACACTGTGGCTCCCTCCCTACCTTCTTCCTTTACTGCTACAACACTAGTGTGTCCCTTCATGCTGTGGGGAGGGAGGAACCACAACGTGCTGCATAGAGACCCAAGCATCAAACAAACTTGGGACATGTAAGAGGTTGAAGAATCTAGCAGCGTCTCTATTTCTATTTTCATTGTTGTGGCCTGAGATTTGGTATGAATCCAAACAAGAATGTACATGAACATCAAGAACATTCTGGGCCTTTGTAATGAGCCAATATAGTTTCTATATAAGCCATTCTGTGGGTTGAAGTTTTACAATGTTCATAATTGTCTGTAGCCCAGCATGCAAAACACATACAGATCTTACAAAAAAAGCTAACACCTAAAGCTACACCTAAAGCACTGCATGTGCTCTTAAAAACATATCTGGGGAAATTGACCCTGAAGGACAAACTGAACAAGAGTTGAACAACTTTTCAAACCTTAGGAGGAATGATTGCTTACCTCTGCTTGTACCCTTCCACCCATACATGTCAACATACAATATAAAATGCTAGCAGGAACTCTGGGAATCAGGGCCGCTGTTAGAAATCATGGGGACCCGTACAGCCTACCTGACGGGGCCCCCTTCAACCCTGCCCTTGACTCCACCCCTGGCCCCTCCCCCTGCCTCAAAAGTTGGGGGGATATGGTGCAACAGTTGTGGAAGTGAACAGTGACTTCAGAACTGATGGTATCATTTCCACATGCTTAACGCATGTAAATACTCCTAAACGGATGTGAACGCTAGGCACACTTAGCACTTGAGCAATAATCTATTTCAGTGACCAGAATAACTTATTATTCTGGCCAATCAAATGAACGCCCAAGTGCTTGATGCCTGTAAATGAGCCTAAACGCTTGTAAAAGCGTTTTACAAGCATCAGGCATTTTTCTACCAAATGGCTGCTGCCAAGAGGGGGAGGTTTTTACAAGATCCTGTGTGTATGAGGTCTTATAGTATTAGGATAATCATGCACACAGCACAGCAGGTGCTCTATGGCTGTCACAGTATGTCACATGGTTGTTGTGTGCTGACTTAGTAGTACAATCTGTAACACACAGTACACCCATAGTAACAAAGTCATCACACAATAGCCATGTGACACACTGACAGCCATAGAGCACCTGCTGTGCTGTGTGAATGATTTTCCAATGCTGAGAATCATAGGGCACTGTGAGGATGTGGATGATTCTATCAATGACCAAGCTGGACTCAATTGACTATGCTAATGGGCCAAGAGAAATCCTGAGTACAGTTGCCCCAATGAGATAACCTAAATAGGTACAATCATACAATAGTTAATCAGGGGTTAACAAAGCCATTTCAGGAGATAACCATGTGAGGATGTGGATAATTCTGTTAATATTACAGCAGGTGTTGTAACAACTCAACTTACTGTGTGCTGCCCAGTGCCTGTCGCGCTACACGCTGCCGCTGCCAGGATTTGTTTCACCGCTCCCTCCCTGTCAGCTGTCTCACTTCAGTCCCTGAGACAGTGGAGCGAGTGAAGTACAGATCACTCCACCAAGCATAAGGGAAGGAGAGCAGCGACCGGAACACTAGAGGAAGTGACTGGGCACAGGATGGTATACCTCCGCCCGAAAATGATAAAATAGTCCCTACTGAGCTCCCACCTCATGAGCCCCTGGAAAATACATTTATGCACCCCCTAAGCAAGTAGGAGTTAGGGGTGTAATTAAGTGAGCCTTACTTTTTGTTTTTTTGTTTTTTTAAGAAATGCACCATAAAGCTGTCCGGGCCCCCCTGATGAGCTGATAGGGCCCGGGCCCGATACGCCAGGGCTGGTTGTACTGCCCTATCAGTGGCCCTGCTGGGAATGATAAAGAAACAATCAATTTCAATATGCACTGCCCTTTTGTGATGGTAATGTGAATTTGGTTTGGACACTAAATATAGCTATTGGCCCACGGGCATGGTAAAAGGCTGTGTGAATCATAAACCAGTATACTATAAACCAATTTCCCAAATTCAATGTCCTTTTTCGACGCAATTCCTATTTAAAGATTATTTAAACCTTGATTTGAGACACAGGAGACTAATCAAAAATATGGTATGACTGTTCTTAGGTTCAGCTGCGGGGGCAAGAGTCATTTACCATGTCCAAATCCACAGAGTTACAGCAATAAAAATAAATACATAAACTAATGAATGAATAAATAAATAATAACTTTACATTTTCTATTTATTCATCTAGATGCTGTTGGCAATCGCATTCTCACCATGCGTGTTACCAGCCTTTCTCTTGTCAATATGCATAAGAAAAAAACACTGATAAGGAGACAATATGCAGTCACCTAAGGAGCACAATTTCAATAATCTATATGCATATGCCAACGAAAATATCATAAAGCCATCTGAAATATTGTAAAAATGAGTATCCATGTTATAGTAAGATTTAAAATATGTATTATTATTCATGAGGAAATGTAAGAAAATAGTGTATATAAGATGAAATGCTTAAGTTATACATGTATTCCAACCATATTATTTTAAGACAGCGGTAAACCTTGGTCAAAAAATAAACATGAAATATTGTTTTTGCTGTTTTAATAGATTTTTGTATTGTAAATGGAACCTGCCACAAAAGCAAAAAGGGAGTCATCATTGCTGACTTGTTTTGTCAGCCAATCTTGACTCACCTTGTAAAAAGCATGTGCATACCAGATACAGGTACACCTACTTTCTCAGCACAAACCATGCACTTTCAAAAACAAGTCAGCAATGGCAGTTCTTTTATTTCCATCCTGACAGATTCCCTTTAAAAGTAGTCCATATATCAAGCAAGCAAAAAGCTTAAATTTGATAAGCAACAGGTAAATTAGACTTGTTCTTTTTTTCCAGTGAGGTGACATAATTCAATAAGGATTCTCTGTAGGTTCCTGCTGTTTCTCCTTACGAATCGGGTATAGTGATTCATTTTTTGCATATAACGTGAACCTCTGGCCAGGCTATGTGCATTCAATTATTTCTATAGGCCTAACAGGCAGTAATCAAGCTTTACAACACGCTCTTACTGACCCCTGTAGCTGCAGGCACTGTGAAGTAATTCATCCTTAGGACTGCATTCACACCTGAGCATGTCGTTTTCAAGCAGAAAGTCTCGGGATTTTGCAGCGATTTTGCCATGTTTTTTGCCGCGATTGTGTAAAGGTCAAAAGGTCACCAATGTAAAAAGCAGAAAAACGCCCAAATCTGCATGAAAAAAAAGCTCCAGAACTTGTTTGAGCTTCAGGCGTTTCGCTTCAGGCGTTTTGGAGTGGAGATGTGAATCATCTCCGTATAGAATCATTGATTTTTTTCCCCTCCAGCGTTTTGTAGCTTCATGCTTCAAGCTACAAAATGCCCAGGTGTGAATGGGGCCTAAGTGTCTCCGAAGGAAGCACTTAAGTCCTTGTCTAAGACAGCTAAGCCAATCCTGCTTCCAACAGTGAATTTGCAGGCTTTCGGCCCCTAATGTGAAGACAAAGCAGGTGCATTAGGAGGGGAATATAGGGAGCTAAGTAGCTGAGAGAATATCGTCAGCATTTCAGCTGTGAACCTTAAGGTTTAATAATTATACAGTACATATATCAAATCTGAAGTTTAATTAGCTTATATTTTCCCTTTCCTGCCCCCCCCCTCCCCATCTACTTCCTCAGCATTCTAATTACATTTGTAAAACGGTTTTGTTTTCATTACATACATTATTTCAGACTCAGTAGTGTCATTTATTGGTCTCAGTGTATTTCTATGCAATGCAGGCAGATCATGGTTGGTGAGAGGGACTGTATATTCCTGAAAAGATCACAGCACCCTGCCTTAGTACAGTGGGCTGACTCCTGGGATAGGCTGTAAAAATATAATGAGTGGTCATTATTATGCAGGATGCATATGTTTGCACACCACCGTAAATAATGCCCAATAGATGAAGAGTCTCTATGAAAGAATTCAAATCTGATGAATAAAAGAGGCAGGCCTGGAAAGGTATAGCTGGGGAGGAAAGGACTGGAAGATGCTGGATAACCTCCAACTTGGAATTGAGGCAGGCCCTACCTAATTTGCCACAACCTCTACTGAACACTGTAAGAACGCTGTGACCTGGGCATAATAATAGTGGGCATTTGTGTTTTAATGTATGCTTGAATTAATAAATACTACACTATAAGCAATTTCCTTTGGTTTGGGTGACTGAATATGGGAAAGTAATAGAGCTCAGTGAGGAGGTACAAACTGCCAGTGGAAACCACTTGGACCTTGACAGGTGACATGGAAGAGCTCTGCATGACCTTTATTCATTTAGAGGTCACAGTCCTGCGGTGAGTGCGTAGTCTGCATGTGGTGGTGGTCATTTGGTACACAACACAAGAGGGGTATGTGGAAGAAATTAATAATTTATTTCTGAACTTGCATGATTTTATTTATTATTATAGTTATATTCCCGGTTTTGCCTGTTTGCCTTACCTTGTAATGTTGGGCTCACATGTTGTGGTTGCAGTTGGTAGTGCCATGGCTGAATGATTCCCCAATGTCTATGTATTCATTTACCTAGCTTGTTCCCATTCACTAAAGGGACAGGCAATTTCTTTTTCCGGATCATGCAGCATCCAATCAGATTCAATTTAGGAAATGTGGTTTACTGCACAAGCCCACTCTCTGATTAAAGGAATTTTTTCCAGCATTTGGGAATCTAAGAATTTGCAGCAATTAAAAGGTGTTTGGTCAGGGATCGGCTATATCTGCCTAGGGGAAAATTACAGATATGCAGAAAACAGCATACAAAGGTGAGTTTAAGTGTCAGTAATTTGAAAAATCAGTTCACAAATTTTGCTCCAGTAGGAGGCTATATTAGGACAATCCCGCCAGATATGTAACATGTCTCCTGTGGCCTCTCTGCATTTCCAGCACAGATCCGAAGCCAAGGAGTACCATTTTTTCACCTTTGCTGGTGCTGCGTGCCAATATGATAATAATTTGTAGCAATTCTCTTGGAATCTTGTGCTAATTGAACATTTATGTGCTAGGAAGTGTCAGTTCTTAGACTACAGACAGAGATTGTGCATTAGCCTGTGCATTGCTTAGCTGCAAGACTCATGTTTCAACACAAACAGATATTGCTGACAAAGGAATGTGATGATACACTTTACTATAGGCTGCACATACAGAGCAACAAAAAACACCATGAAACTAATGATCAATGTTAAAGGGGGGCACTACCCTTTGGGCCCACCTTCGTGGGACTGTGGCTGCTTTCCCCCCTCCCTTTGCTCTCTAAGTTGCTGTTCATTTTTGTAACCTTTGTCTTTACTGTTTATTGGGCACACTGCCCTCATAATAATTTCCTCTGTTTTCCCAGGTGGGGTATGCCAGCCAATAGGAACACCTAGAATGCTCTGGAATGCTGGTATGAGGCTATATAAGGTGGGTGGACCAAATCCGGTCCTCTTTGGACCCTCTAGCAAAAGAGCTCCCTCCTGCCTGTTTTGCAGTATTTTGTGTGGTTCTCTGCCATCCTGGATCCAGGGTGGGCGTTGATATCACAGTAATATGCTTGAATTCTTACAACTGAGCAAGAATGTTGGTGAATCTGTATGCTCTCATTGTTTATTTTGAATAAAAGTTTTCTTGCAATGATTATTATTTGTATGTATTTGGTAAGCCAATAAAGTATAGCGGCCATTTCATGCCATTTGGTTGTTGTCTGGTGTTTTTCTTTAATGCTATTATGCATTTACAGGTAGGTTGGAGTTTGCGGCCTGCAGTCCCATATACATATTAACCACTTGCGGACTGCCCTACACACATATACTGTGACAGGGTGGCAGCTCTGTGCTAGATCATGTACGTGATCTGACACTTCCGGGTCTGGGGCACGCACACACTGCTAATGACCCGTATCAAATCACAGCAGTAGCCAATCAGGGGTTCTGGTGGACACAATGTCCTCCAGGACCTGCCGACTGTTCAGGAGACAAGCAGAATGGCGGTCTGTCTATGTAAACAAGGCAGGCTGCCATTCTGTGAGAGGGGAATGTACTGATCCTGTGTTTCTGCTAAGCAGGAACATGGATATTTACCTTCCCCCAGTCAACGCACCTCCCCCACAGTTAGCAAGCACTCACTAGGAACACATTTAATCCTTTGATCGCCCCTGATGTTAACCCCTTCCCAGCTATTTTCATTAGTACAGTGACAGAGCATATTTTATAGCACCAATCACTGCATTAGTGTCGCTGGTCCCCAAAAAGTGTCAAAAGTGTCAGTTAGTGTCTGATTTGTCTGCCACAATTTCGCACTCGCGACCATTACTAATAAAAAAAAATATATCCCATAGTTTGTAGAAGCTATAACATTTGCGCAAACAATCAATGTACGCTTATTGGGATTTTTTTTACCAAAACTATGCAGCAGAATACATACTGGCCTACATTTATGAAGAAATTAGATTTTTAACATTTTTATTGGGTATGTTTTATAGCAGAAAGTAAAAAAACATTGTTTTTTTGTTTTTTTTTAAATTGTCAAGGTTTTTTTGCTTATAATGCAAAAAATAAAAAACGCAGAGGTGATCAAATACCACCAAAAGAAAGCTCTAGTTGTGGGAAAAAAAGGACATCAATTTTATTTGGGTACAGCGTCACACGCCCACGCAATTGTCGGTTAAATTAACGCAGTGCCGTATCCCAAAAAATGGCCAGGTCATGAACGGGGGTAAACCTTCCGGAGCTGAAGTGGTTAAGCAGGTGAAAACACAAGGTGCAGGCAGGAAAGTTTATAATGCCTTCAAAATAAAACCAAAGCAATGTTGAAAACTCCTTGAATGTGGTACATACTTTGCCTTCTTTCCATTGTATTTTACAAATCTCATCTACCTCTCATTATCACAATCACTGAATTCAAGCCATTCATTTGGGCTAACGGCATTGTGAGACGGGGCAACATATAAATTGTCAGATGTCCCTTTCCAAACTCAGTTTGAACAAGGAAGAGTTAATATTCCACATTATAGCATGCTGTTCTTTTTTTAAAAGATCCCAGCAGAAAATGCAGAAGTTTTCTCTAAACTTTCATGGCTTTCACTGGAACACAAAAAATCAATCTTACATCTGGATACCACATCGTGAAAAGGTAAAATATTTCTTAAAACCCCAGGCTATATAATCCTTTCCTATCCAAGTCTGCAAATTCAAACCTCACCAGACAGCTTGCTAAAACTTTTGTGTGACTGGCACAACAAACCCCAAAAGGGATTTCTGATTGTTGAGCTAATTGTTGAAAATACAATAAGAAAAATTATAATGGCAGAGAAACAGAGTCATTAAAAAGTCTGTTCATAAGAATGTTAGCCATACTTAGCACACAAGCATGATTTGCCTGTAAATGAGGTTTACTTCACTTTCCTCCAATTCTACAGCTTTTATTAGTGGAACAAAGGGAGGGCTGCTTACTGTAATAGTCTGGATAAATAATATTCTATCCATTGGCTGTGTAGGCTACCACTTCATAGTGTTATTGTAATGATATCTTCTGCAAGCCTGCAAAACTATACATGGACAATATGTATGTCTATATTTTAATCAAATTCTTAAGACTCTATAAGTCCCTATAATGATGATATCACGCATGTAAATGGGCAGCCCGATACTGTGTACCTGGGTAGGTAGACGCTACTGTCAGCCTCATTTACAGCAACTATAAATGTTTCGATGGCTCGGTCTTAGAGGATAGCAGGAAGTCTAGACATATTTCCTGCCTAGATCTGCCCGCATGCAGCAGCAGCATATGCCAGCAAATGCAAATAAAGCTTAAATCTTTACAAGCCGGGAATCGGATGTTCAATAAATGTAGGCAATGGTGAAAACACCGGAATGAGTGCAGGAAGTCCTCAACAAAAACAGCAAATTAGTGATCAAATCAACAGCTTGCCCTCTCCAAACAGCACATGTCAAAATCACATTGGCTGGCTAAAACATTGGGCCTATTATAAATATGACAAATGTTACTAAGATCTGTATTTCTCAGCAGCATCCCCTGAAATAATTCTTTGCTATGTACAATACAGATCAGTTAAAAGACTTATTCGTGGATTGATAGCAAGTATCATCACCCTCTGGGATTTCCAACACTGGACATAGCCAGCAAGCAGCCAAACACTGGTGGCCAAAGCAACTCTCCCCTGTTAAGATAAGTTCCAGGTAAATTAGAACCGAGGTGTGAAGAGGCACACAGCACATAGCAGATGGAAGCAGAGGTGAAGAATTAAGGGGGCTGCATAGCTTGAGGCTGTGATAGCATCGGAGGCTTGAGGCTGCAGCTTCAACTGAGGTTTGAGACTGCAGGTGCCACGGAGGCTGAAGTTGCAGGTCCAGGGAAATCTGAAGCTGGAGGTTGCACATGCAGCAGCACCTTGGCTGCGGATGTAGCGGAGGTTTGGCCATGGGTGCAGCAGAGGCTTGGCTGTGGAGGCAATAAAGGCTTGGCTACAGGCACAACAGAGGCTTGGCCATGGGTTCAATGGAGGCTAGGCTGAAGGTGTAGTTGGAAACTGACTATGTGTGCAGGAGTGGCTTGGCTGCAGGTGCAGTGGTTTAATTGTGGGTGCATTGGGCTGCAGATGCTAAGGCTGAAAGCTGAGGCATTTGCAGGCTACAGTAGCTCAGGAAAGCATGGGCTTCTTTAGCTTGGGGTGCATATTGTTTAAATAATTGAATTAAAGCTATCTATCAGTAGCTGTCAGAAGATGATCCGGAATGTAGGCAATAACTAATTACCTTGAGACCTACCTTTTGGCCAAATGTCCCCCAAATATATAAATTCAGATTGGAAAAGATTTACTGTTTATGCCTGTGAAATTCCATAACTGGTCATATCTCGTGGTGCCCAAAGATATCATAATATTGCCTTATGCAGGCTGGATTGGTGACTGCCACCTCATGTACATAAGTAACAGAATAATATCTCAGAAATTCTGTGATATGTTCATGTGGAAGTTGTAATTTATTTAGCTGTAGTTGAATCTGCAAGGAAAATAAAGCTTAGGATGCCTAGTGCCGAAGACACTTTATTATACAAGCCACCTTAACTGAGCTTGAATGGTACTTCCACGCCATCTCACAGCTTTGGGTTATTTTGCTTCCTTTGGTAGTATAATAACAGATTAGCATTAGAATCATTCCACTTTCTTCATCCTCACTAACATGGCCAGAAAACATAGCATTTGTAATACTATTATCAGTCTCACAGCTTCCCTAATCACAGCTAACAATGTTACCAGAAAATAGTTCACAGTTTGCACCACTGTAGAAATCAGTTTGTTGTATTCCTCTGATTTCTCTAGAGGGGAAAGGATTTCAGATCAGCCTCCTTATCCACTTTCATAATGCCAGGAATGATATAAAGAGGGTGAAAAGTACACTATTTTTTCACAAAAAAAAATTATTAAGTTAGATGGTCAGCAAATTAAAATAGGATTTTTTCGAATTGCCAATGCTAAAAATGTAAGATTAAGGTGACTGTTAAAGGGTTACACCACATTTTACATTGACTCTTGAATAAGTGGATCAAGTGGTTCAGCAGCCTCCATGTTTCTTTTAATGACAGGTTCCCTTTAAGGCCATTCTTTTGTGTTTTACTTTCACTGGTTAAGAGGAGATTGATATGCCTGAGGAATTTTGAACTTTACTGTAATATATACATTATATGACCTCCATTAGAAAAATGTTCAATCTAGCATTATTCTAAATTCTCAACAAACAATTTGATTGTGATGGGCATCATATGCCTTATGTAATGCAACCTTACCCAGGACATGCCCAGCTTGTGGCTATATACAGAATGAGTAGCTGCTAACTGGCAAGATCATCCCTCTGCTCACCTCGTAAGCATGCTCCCTGTGTTAAACAGGTAATAATGGTCACACCAGTAAAGCTTTAATTGCACTAGTTTGTTTTAAAAAAAATGTGTGATTTTTTAAATGCATACATAACTGGGTTAAATTATGTTTCTTTTATTAAATTATCCTGGAGTTAAGGTTTAATGGTTAGGTAACTATAGTGTAGTGCAGGGGTATGCAATTAGCGGACCTCCAGCTGTTGCAAAACTACAAGTCCCATCATGCCTCTGCCTCTGGGTGTCATGCTTGTGGCTGTCAGAGTCTTCCTATGCCTCATGGGACTTGTAGTTCTGCAACACCTGGAGGTCCACTAATTGCATATCCCTGGTGTAGTGTATCCATCACCGGAATCATAAAAAATCCATTATTTCCTAAATTATTGTTTTCATAATTAATAAACAAAAAAAGAGAAGCTGACAAAAGATTTGTCAGCAACCACTAGAAGAAAAGACGAAAGAATCCCAAAACCTTGCTTTTTTTCTCTATAGTCTGCATTAAAGAGAACCCTGGAACTATGTTGCTGATAAGAACAATTGAGGACAGAGTGCTATTAATCACTAGAAGTAGGTCTGAAGATGTACACTGCAGCAGTGAAATCAAGTGCTGCACCTGCACAGAATCAGTAAACGAGTCAGTCCTCTGACGTAGCTGCAGTAGCTATGCCAACACAAAAATACAAATAAAAATACATACAGTATACTGTATATGCAAAAATATGAGAGCAATGTTAAATACCTTAACATGTTAATTCATCCATTGGTCAAAAGAATAAAGCAGTGATCATACAAAATCATACATTCTGAGGACTTCCTTTTAAAGGAAGCCTATAATTTCGGAAATGCAGGATTTGAAGAATATATATATGCATACAGTATCTCACAAAAGTGAGTACACCTCTCACATTTTTGTAAATATTGTATTATATCTTTTCATGTGACAACACTGACGAAATGACACTTTGCTACAATGTAAAGTAGTGAGTGTACAGCTTATATAACAGTGTAAATTTGCTGTCCCCTCAAAATAACTCAACACACAGCCAATAATGTCTAAACCACTATTATGTTATAAATGTTTTTACACTCTCCACATGAGTGAAAACACTCTATGACATACGTATATATATAAGAAGTTTAGGACGTAAAGGCTTTAATATCCGAAGGAAATTTTCCTTCAGGAGTCTTACATACTAAAACATACTAGTGACGAAATAAGAAAACTGGTTACCTACTTAATTGTACAATTCCATAAATTGTAACGAGAGTATAAAAACGTATATGTCATATGACATACATAAAAATAAACATAAAAACACAACCGTATCGATGACGTCGATGCAGTCTCCTGACTGAGCAAATGACTAAGACACGTCCACGTCGTGAACTAAA
>BLSH010320286.1:536823-547922 GCA_018402905.1 Glandirana rugosa | reverse complement strand
ATTTATAGCTCACTGCTTGGAACTCAAATGTGACCTCTATGTTCTTCTACAGCAGCCATCTTTGTGGACAGTATACCACAGACATCATTGATTCTTTTCTTTTTTTTTTCCAATAAGAATTTTATTAGAAATAATGGGTTACAAAGGTGGTACAGAGTAATGAAATATCGCCGGTAGGTAGCGTCTTACATCGGGACCTTATATCTTAGGATCCAACAATAACTGAAGATAATGATACAGTAGGTAAATAGGATCAAACAAGATTTTAGGAGAGAGAAGCGGTATACTTATGGTCGACTATCAAGATAACAAATATATCACTTATTACCTGAACGTCTCGCAGTCGCCCGAACTCACATCCTCAGAACGCAAGTCTTCCGAGTAGATCAAATTAAGTTCATGTATAGTAAAGGAGTTAGAGTTAGTCTCTTGTTAGATGTTTGATTGGGGTGTCAAGAAGTAGGAGTGAACTGAGCCTGTAATGTCATCTATCTCTTTTCCCTTAGCGAGAATCATTGATTCTTAACCGCTACATCTCCTGAGTGAACGTATCTGGTAAATTGGTTCCAAATCCAAGACCAATAGCCAGCCTAAAATTTTAGATGTTGAGGAGGTGGGCCAAAGCTTGACCCCCAAAGATGTTTGGATCTATATTTGCATAATAGAGCAAGTACTTTGAGGATACAGAAGTGAGC
Organism: Glandirana rugosa; assembly: GCA_018402905.1. Taxonomy (NCBI): domain Eukaryota; kingdom Metazoa; phylum Chordata; class Amphibia; order Anura; family Ranidae; genus Glandirana; species Glandirana rugosa. The sequence continues at coordinate 547,227 of BLSH010320286.1, read as the reverse complement.
CGCTCTAAGAGGTGGTTCTAGGGAGTCACCTTTCTTGCTGTTGGAAGGGTGCAGGCTCAGCATGAACATGTGAGCAAAAAAAAGGGAAATTGGACGTCCGCACACCATTAAAACGTCTTTATTGTATCATGAAGAGTTAAAATCCATAAGCAGCAGAAAAATGGATAAAAAGCTCTAACGCGTTTCACACATTCTTTGGCGCTTAGTCATAGCTGTATAACCACAAATGAAATCCAAATATATATACTGTACACAATTGATATCAATTGTGTATATATATATATATTTGGATTTCATTTGTGGTTATACAGCTATGACTAAACGCCAAAGAAGGCGTGAAACACGTTAGCTGCTTTTTATAAATTTTTCTGCTGTTTATGGATTTTAAATCTTCATGATACAATAAAGGCGTTTTAACCACTTGCCGACCGCCAACCGCAGGTTGACGTCGGCAAAGTGGCTCGTTATCGCAAATCGCCGTCATACGACGGCGGCTGCGATAACGCGCACTGTTCGGGGAGGGCCAGGGAGCGGGTGCGGTGTTTTCGATTGCCGCCGGCTACCCGCGATGGCCCCCCCGGAGCGAAGGAACGGAGGTCCGTGTATGTAAACATGGACCTCCGTTCTGTGAAGGGGGAAGGGTTGTGATCACAGCCTTCCTGTATACGAAGGCTGTGACCACTTCCCTTCCCCAGCTAGGGCAGTCCCCATACAGTTAGAACACGCCCAGGGAACATAGTTAACTCTTAGAGCGCCCCCTGCAGGTTAACCCCTTCACTGCCAATGGCATTTACACAGTAATCAGTGCATTTTTATAGCACTGATCGCTGTATAAATGCCAATGGTCCCAAAAAAGTGTCAAAATAGTCTGACATGTCCGCTGCAATATCGCAGTACCGCTAAAAATCGCAGATCGCCGCCATTGCTAGTAAAAAAAAAAACCCCAAAAATGAATTCTCATCATCCGTAAACGCGACCACTTTTGCGCAAACCAATCAATAAACGCCGATTGCAATTTTTTTTATCGCAAATATGAGGAAGAATGTAAATCGGCCAAAAACGGTGAAAAAAAATGTTTTTTTATATTATTTTTTTTGGATTTGTATTCTAGCAAAAAGTAAGAAATTTGGGTTTTTTTGCAAAATTGTCGCTCTTCTTTTGTTTATAGCGGCGATCAGAAATGACGCAGAGGGGATCAAATACCACCAAAAGAAAGCTCTATTTGTGGGAAAAAAAGGACGCAAATTGCGTGTGGGTACAACGCCGCACGACCGCGCAATTTTCAGTTAAAGCGACACAGTGCCGAATCGCAAAAAGGGCTCCGGTCCTAAAGCTGGAAATCCTTCCGGGGCTGAAATGGTTAATGGAGTGCGGCCTTCCAATTTCCCTTTTTTTACTTTGGGGATACCTGGGAGCTCCGAAGGTAAACTGAGCAAATCAGGGTAGGTGCTTAATGGTTCTGCTGCCATACAGCAAGATACAGTAAATCTGTAGTTTTTGAACCACATACTTCTTTCATGACCATGCAAACATCCTTTATTATATGACTTTTGCCCTACTAATTCTCAAAAATGATCTATTTTTGTTGTGCTATTTTTTTTATACATTCAGCCTCTACTGTTTTTGTTTTTTTTCAAGATTTTTTCCATTGTGTATATTTGTGATATATGTGTTTGAATGTTAAATAAGCACATGTTAAGTATACCTTTCCATTTTCTAAACATGTAACATAGTGGTACTTTCTAAATATACTTCACCAGTCATTTGAAACACAAAACATACAGTCTAATCTAAACAGTGCTGTTAGTGATATGCACATTTTGATGAATCATTAGATCTGGTGGCTGCATTTGTTTTCTTTTTTTAAGTATTTCCCCCCCTCTGTGTTGACCTGATGAATTAGCCAGTAACTCACTTCCTGTATTACAGTGCCCCTCTCTAATCTGAGGGGGGGAGGGTTAGCAGATTTAGATACACCAACAAATTGAAGCCAAACTCCAGCTAACACTTTACAACAAACATTATGTTTTTCCTTTTGGGTAAAGGTTTTACATAAATAAAACTGATCATTGTAAGAACCCCTGTCAGTGTTAATGGTTTGTATCATCCCTCTAACTGCTACATCTGCAGGAGATAGTGTTCTTTTTAAAAACCCCAGACTTACTGGCCAGATCACCAGGTGAAAATAAAGAAAAGGAAGCCTAAAAATGAAAACCTATCCAGCCATCACGTCTAAGAATTGGTGAGCTGCAATATAATAAATGTTTGCTTTTGCATGTAATACCGCTTTAATAGCTTGGCTGTACCTTCTCTATGCTACGCAAGAGTAAAAATGGTGGCACACAATCGGGGGAAACTGGATCTCTATTGACAGATTGGAACAGTGTTTTTGTTCACTGATTAGGCACCGGTGAGTTGTTTATAACCTGAAGAGTTCATACTTGGCAGCTGTTTCTGCAAACATTGGCAAAGAAATGGGTTGCTTTAAGCAGACTTCTTAACAATGTGGATTATTATGGCTGCTTGTACTGTGGAGCCATACTACTGCACAATTAAATCACAGTAGTCATCATAAAATGTATTGACGTTTCTCCATATTCTAAAAAAAGCCTTGGCACATCCCTTTTCTGGATATCCCCATGTTATCCTTGGGTGGATCTCAAGATCATCAGAAAATCCTCACATGTAAGAGATTGACAGAGACAACCCCTTTCTAGACTCTCTACAGTCATTCTCTGGCTCTCCCCGGACATCTTTAGAATAATTAATATATTTAACCTTAGCCAGGTTGGGGGGAGGAACAAATTTGTAGAATTAAAAAAATAACTATTTTATAGAGCTTCAGAAGAAGTTTTCAGCTAAAGCCTGCTTTCAGTTAAAGCTGACTTTCAGTTTAGAAGTAGATTTTGTCCCATTGCTGGCATTGGTTCCTGCAAACACCACTATATATACAGCTGTTATTAAAGTGGTTCTGAAGGCACAAGGTGTTTTACATTACTGCAGTAAGGTAAAAAATCTTCTACAAGGATCCTCCCCAAGTACTTACCTGAGCCCCACCTCAATGAAGCGATGTCCATGAGAGCAGATGCTCTCTCCTCATTGGCTAAGACACAGCAGCAGGAGCCATTAGCTCCTGCTGTCAATCACAGCCAGTGAGGAGGGAGCGGGGGGGGGGCAGGGCCGAGCTACTCTCTTTGGGTCTTCTAGACATACAGAGCTGACTTGGGAGTGAGCACGCATGAGTGCCCCCATAGCAAGCGGCTTACTGTGGGGGCACTCGACAGGGGCAAAGCAATCAGGAGCACCTGGGAGGGACCCAAGAAGAGAAGGATCAGGGCTGCTCTGTGCAAAACCATTGCAAGAGCAGATAAGTATAACATGTTTGTTATTTTTTTTAAATTGAAAAAATTGCACTTTAAAGTGGTTGTCAACTCGTGACAACCACTTTAGCCTACAGGTAAGCCTTGCATATCTCCCATAACTGCACGTTTCAGGAGATATACAGTGTACTAAACGTGCCAATGTAATTTCGGAACATGTGCAGTGAAGAAACGGCCTCCATGCCGTTCCTTCACTGAAATCGTGCTGTGACTGGTGGCTCCGGTGCACATGCACGGGAGTGACGTCACGTGACTCTGGCCAGTCACAGAGCCGGAGTCGTGGCCCCGGAAGGAAGAGGGGCAGAAGATGGACGCTGCTTGCACAGGGGACATTGCTGGATGTTGCATGCTTCGTTTGCAGGTAAGTGACACATAATGGGCTACTATGCGATGCATAGTAGCCCATTATGTTTCTACTTTGCAGGGGAATATAGAGGAAGTAAACCTCATAGTAGTAGATATAATATATACCTATAAAGATAAAAGTTAGATTTATACTTACCTTACCCCTGTATCCCTTCCCGGAAGATTGCTTTGGAATTCAGAGCAGGTAAAATCCCACACAAAGGCACTCAAGTCCATTGAAAGAGCTTCTAATGATGAATTCTAGGCTGCTCTGTAGTCCTAAGGATCTTACCGGAAGGAGTGTGACTTCATCCTCGCCTAGGAGCCAACGGCAGGTGATGGGGGTGAAGTAAGTATAAACCCTAATTGTACAGGTACATTTTACATCTACTAATAGTCGGTGATTTGTGAAGGGGGGGGGACTGACTGTGCAAACAGACCCTGCATTTCACTACAAGGTTTGCTTTACGAGTAATAATTATAATTGAGATGTTTGAATATTTAATATCACTCCAAATGATGTCTGCTTTCACAGCAAGGGTTGAATGTCTTGTTAGACCAGCAGTCTGATGGACCAGACCTTGAAAAAAGAAATGATCTCATGTAATAAAATTGTTAGTACCCTCCAGCCATACAAAATTCATGGAGCACCACATTCGTTTTGCAGACCACTAGCTGCTCTGATGTATCAGGTTTTCTCTTTGCTTCCGCTTTCAAATCACACATACATTGCTAGTCCCCTGTGATACATTTTGATTTGAAAGTAGAACAGGCACAGTGGTGCTTAAATTGTACTTTCAATGTAGGAAGAAAATAAAGCTACATTTTATATCCATAGAACTAGCCTGTCTGAAAACACTGAGGCATACTGGAATGCCATTTGATGCTACTAAGCATTATGTGATACTTAGTATTAAGCATGGCTCCTGCTTTCTTTCACAATGACTCAGCCAGGCACTAAATATAATCCAGCAGTAATGCTATTTATGATTGTTGTACATGTTCATCAAGAGCTAACATAATGTTCCCTGAGAAGTATAAAGACTAACATTGCATAATTTAAAGCCAATGTTGATCTAATGCCAGGTACACACGGGCCGATAAATGGTCGAAAAAGGTTGGTTCGGCAGTAACCGTGTGTACAGCTCCCTGTCCGACAGAAAATGGTCTGTAGATTCAGGCATGCTGGAAAACCAGCGATAGCTGTGTTCTGGCGGAGGGTGGACAATAACACAGCAGGGGAGATTGCTGTACTAACATAGTTTGTGTTAGTACAACGATCTGTCAGTTTTTTTCTGTTCAGCAGGCGGGGTTGAAAGAAAAAAATGTATAGTGTCTACCAGGCTTAAGGCTACCCAAGATGCACCCACTACCAAGAGTAGATATCACTGTTGCCTATTGCATTGCCTACAAAATGAGCCTGAAAGTACATGCACCAGGCTATATCACTTAAAGCAGAACTCCATAAAAAAAAAGATTTCTCTCATGCAGTGGGGCTATGCCTGCACTGCATGGGTTAATTGCACGTTTTGTCTGGGGGCGCACCAAAAGGCTATACTTACAGGATCCTACAATCCTCTGGAAAACTGTGCTCCCCCACATCCAGTGGTGGACTATTCCTGCCATACTCACATCCAGAGACAGTCTTTGGGCATGATGACATCAGGAACAGTCCATTCACAAGACTGCTAGCAGGCTGGGGGCAGGAGTGACGGGGAATGGTTTTGTGCTCGTTGGATCGGCGGATTAAGAAAGTATATTTCTGCTCTGAAATCCCCTAGAAAGAACGAGCAGTTAACATATGCAGTGCGGGCACAGCCTCACTGCATGTGAGAAAAAAAAGTACCTTCTTTAACCACTTCAGATCCGTGCTATAGCCGATTGACGGCTACAGCACGGATCTGAATTGCCGGGAGGCCGTCAATAGACGTCCTCCTCTTTGCGCACTCCAGGCTCGCTCTCACAGTTGCCAGCTGCCTGCGTGAGCGTGCCCGCTGGGTGGGACGGTCTTGATTTCTGCCTGAGACCCATGATCCCTTCCCAGAGAGCCAGAATGGGGGACCGCCAATGTAAACACTGCATTTTCCCGCTCTGTGAGGGGGGGGGCATGACAGATCTACTGAGATTGGGATCAGTTAGATCTGTTATGTCCCTGTCAGGCCCGCCCTCACACAGTTAGAACACATACAGAGAACACATTTAACCCCTTGATCGCCTCCTTAGTGTAAACCCTTTCCCTGCCAATGGCATTTATACAGTAATCAGTGTCTATTTTTAGATCTGAGTGTCAAAAATGTCAGACATGTCTGCTGCAATATCGCAGTCCTGATAAAAATTGCAGATCGCTGTCATTACCAGTAAAAAAAAAAATAATAATAAAAACGCCATAAACCAATTTCCATAGTTTGTAGGTGCTATAACTTTTGCGCAACCCAATCAAAATGCTCTTATTGCGATTTTTTTACCAAAAATATGTAGAAGAATATGTCGGCCTAAACTGAGGAATAAATGTGTTTTTCTATTTTTGGATATGTATTATAGCAAAAAGTAAAAAGAAAATGTTGTTTTTTCAAAATTTTCGCTCTTTTTTTGTTTATAGTGCAAACAATAAAAACTGCAGAGGTGATCAAATACCACCAAAAGAAAACTCTATTTTTGGGAAAAAAAGGACGTCAAGTGGTTAAATGTGATAAACTAATGTTAGTTCCAAGACTAGATGTCGACTTTCCTGAACAAAGATGGTGCCAACCTTTTGGAGAGAGAGGAAGATGAAAACTTGTTGGCGAAGTGCTGTGGACTCTCTGAAGGATAATTCATTAATATTTTTTACACTGAATAACCACTTGCTTACTGGGCACTTAAACCCCCCTCCTGCCCAGGCCAGTTTTCAGCACTGTCACTCTTTGAATGACAATTGCACGGTCGTGCGAAGTTGTACCCAAACAAAATTGACCCTCTTTTTTCCCCCACAAATAGAGATTTCTTTTGGTGGTATTTGATCACCTCTGCGTGAATAAATAATAAAAAAAAATATTCATCAGTTTTTGCCGATATATACTTCTACATATTTGTCGTAAAAAAAAAAAATCACAATAGGCGTATATTGATTGGTTTGTGCAAAAGTTATAGCATCTACAAACTATTATTTATTTATTTTTACTGTTAATGGCAGCGATCTGCGATTTTTATCGGGGCTGCGACATTGCGGTGGACATGTTGGACATTTTTGACACTTTTTTGGGACCGATGACATTTATACAGCAATCAGATCTAAAAATACTGTGTTCCCTCACTGTGTTCTAACTGTGTGGGGGCTGGGCTGGCAGGGACATAACAGATCTAACTGATCCCAGTCACAGGGTTCAGTAGATCTGTCATGTCCCCCTTCACAGAATGGGAAACCGCCGTGTTAACTTTGGCGGTTACCCGTTCTGGCTCTCTATTAGACGCTCGCAGGTCTCGGGCAGACATCGAGTCTGCCCGACCCGCGGGCATGCTCACGCAGCATGCAGCGGGTGTGAGAGCGCGCCGGCGGTGGCTGTGAGGGCACGCGGGGAGCATGCAAAGGGGCGGGCGTCAATTGACGGCGCCCCGGCAAAGTAGATCCGTGCTGTAGCCGTCAATCTGCTATAGTGTGGATCTGAAAAGGTTAACAAACACTGACTGCCATAGATACATTGACAACTGTTTTTTGGCTATGAACTCCATGAGCCGTAAGATATTGGCATAGAAGTGCTAGCTTTTTGAGTGGACAGTTTTTACATTCCATATGGTGGGTGTGCATCTGTTAGGGTTACAAAAATGTATGGATTTGTTTAGGTCAATAACTACAGTTAAAGTAAAAAATAAAATAAATCAATCAATCAAGTGCACTGGATATTCTTAACTCAAAAAATACCATTTATTGCTCCCAGCCTCCCCCAAATATCCAAATTCTTTTTATTTGCTGCTGTGATCCGACTTCCTGTTAGAGGATGGCATTCATTCTCCATCATCCAAATATATATAGGAACATAGTCACTGGGCACACAATGTGTTATTTGTTAGTAAGTTGATATACCACCATACAAACTTTTGAGAAATGGACACTGAAATTAGGTTGTACATTATACCATTCAAATAGAAATGATATCAAGACTTTTTATACCCAAACAGATTCCACTTTTATTGAAAAAAAATACTCTGTAGGTTTGTTCCATACATTGCACGTTTTTTGGCAAGCTTCATTTCAATGAGTGTATTCAGAGAATACATTCGGTGTAAAGAGAAACACTAAAATAACAGTGGTGCCTTAGAATGGATCAGAATTGTCTCCATTCCTAAACCGTGTGATTGCCAACAGATCAGATAGATCTACATGGAAGGAGGATCCAGAAATTAATTTTAATCATTGTTATTCATAAAATGATTTCTCTAATCTAAGGGAAGGCATACATTTTATTGTGCAGCTCTGAATTGCCAACCCTGCAATAATTCTAATCCCATAATTAATTCCATAATTAATATTAACAATGGGTAAAAGGGTTAACATATGCTTGGTATAAAGGTTTGGCACAGATACCAAGTGCGCCAGCTGGCACCTCTGAGCTTTTTTGAGCTTTCAACTGTAGAATTGGTGATGGAATTTATTATTGACTATTCAGACATGTAAAGGTATGTAGGTGAAGTGATTTAATGAACCCCCTCTTATGTAACATATGGGTTCTTTATTTATAGGACATTTTTGCATGTAACTAGTGAGACAACTATACAGATGGTATCTGGTAAATTATTGTCACTAAGGGTATGTGCATTTAGCACAGATTTTTTTCCTTTTATTGTATCAACAGCATGGTGATCCTATAACAACTTATAGGGAAAACTGTATAATGTTCATAAGATCCAAAGCCTGTGCGCTCTAAAGGAAATTTGTACTTTCCTTGTTGTCCATCAGGTTCTTTCATTTTAACATCAAAAACTGACAGTTGGTTAACTGCTAAGCGCAAGGGAAACTTTGGGTTCTAAGATGCCCAGTGCAAAAGTTATATCTTGATAACCCCTGCCATAGAAAAAGTGAATTATCTATTGTGTTATCTCTTAAATCATGGCCCATATTTAATATGGGTCTTTTATGGCTAATGTGGTCCCCTAAGCCCACATTTGGGCTCCCTATGGAATTTAAAATCATGCCGCTTGCTGGGATATCCTTCACTTCTTAACTGGTTGAGGTTAAAAAGTATGGAGAAGAGCCCCATGTTCTCTTTGGCATTTCAACGCTGGAGGTGACCTGCTACATTACACTTTTAGACAGAAGCTGGAATGTAAATATTGGTAAAAATAACATTAATATTAATCCCTTGTTACTGTAGGGTGCCAGCTCATTAAGTGGGCCATGGCACCAGAAGCCAGTAGGAGGGGCTCCTAATTATGCAGCACTGTGATTGGCTGCACACTAAAGACGTCATCATCACAGTGTCAAGTAGGGGTTGGCTCCCGCCAGGCACACCTGCCCTTAATCTATCCAACTGCTATATATGTGCTCCAATTTGGGAGACTCTCAAAATTATAGTGTTAGGACTGCAGTAAAGTGGGGTTCCTTGACATGACCACTGTGGATTACGCATATGTTTGCAAATGTGTACGACTATGCCCATTGTTTTTAATGTGAACTGTTAGTCAGGGCCAATTTGGTTTTATTGCAGGCTAGCTGGTAAGTGAGTTGAGAAATGTTATTTGTTTTTGATTTGCCTTGCCCTTCCATGTTGCAAAGGCTAGCTATAGGTTGGAGTGGTTGCCATTTGCTTGTATTATGCCATCAGGAAGTTTTTCAACTGGCTCCCAACCATGGGTAGTTGACCAGGACCTGTCAGTAAGAGCTTAGCCACAATTTGATGGCGGGTCCATAAGTTTTAGCTAGTTTTAGTGGCACATTACCGCTGTTTAAATGGTGCTTTTCGGCCCCAAGAAGGGGTTAACAAGGTGTTAAAAGCGCCCGTGTTGCGACACTTCCGAATCGCTTTTCAGGCGCTTTGGAAGCGCTGCCCATTCATTCCAATGGGCATGGGTGGTTTGGGAGCGATGTATACATCACTCCCAACCCACCCCAAAGATGCTGCTTGCAGGACTTTTTTTTCCTGTTCCGCAAGCACACCGCCCCAGTGTGAAAGCACTCAGACTTTTCATTGGGGAATATTTCTAGCGCTAAAATGCCTGAAAACTGCCTCAGTGGGAAAGGGGTCTAAGAGTGCTGATGGAGCATGCCTGAGAACAACATAGCGACTAGAGTTGAGCGAACACCTGGAAGTTCGGGTTCTGCTGGTCCGTCCGAACTTCGGGACAAAGTCCGGGTCCGGGTCCGGACGGAACCCGAACGATCGCACGGAGCTTCAAGCCTGCCTGGTCGTCTTGGGCTTGAAGGTCCACAAGCGAGTTGAGATCAGCGATACAACAAGAGTCCGTACGAGGTAGTCGTGAGAATCTGGGGAAAGGGTGACTCCGTCAAAAGTCCGTAAAATCGCGATCTTTATAAGGGGTTACTTTTCAGACTCACGAAAGTGTGACCCCGCCACACGAACGCCTTGTCCTTTTTTTTCAGGACGTTCGTCGTAGAAACCCCACCCAACCCTCACTACATATGTAGCGAGGGTTTGGTGGGTACGGGTAACCTTACTTACCCGTCGCGAAGGTTTCGCGGACTTTT
>BLSH010320286.1:520700-531211 GCA_018402905.1 Glandirana rugosa | reverse complement strand
ATGTGAAATCTCTAATTTCTGCTATCTGTCCTCAGAGCAACAGCACAGACAGCAGTAGTAAAGTAATCTATCTCAGGATGCAGGATCAGGTCTTAAAATGGCTAAAATCTGTCCCTCACGCCGTCAGCTACCTTTCCCTATACTAACCCAAGGAGCATGTGACTGCAGCACTGTGACTCCAGCTTATAAAGAGGCTGGGTCACATGATGCACCGGCCAATCACAGCCATGCCATTAGTAGGCATGGCTGTGATGGCTTCTAAGGGCAAACCAGTGAAACGCTTGTTGATTGGCTGCCCTGCAGCTTCTCAACACGTGGAGTAAAATAGCAGAACCCCGGACCGAACCCGAACGATTTTTGAAATGTCCGGGTCCGGGTCCGTGCCACGGACACCCTAAAGTTCGGTACGGACCCGAACGTTACAGTCCGGGTTCGCTCAACACTAATAGCGACGCATGTATGCAGCGGCTGGGTATGAAGGCCCACCTGCCATGTTGCTACATATATGCGCAAGGCAGTTGTAAAGGGGTTAATAAAATAATTTTGATATGCATGCATGTTTTCACGGTAAGTGCTCACACTCACACAAATGGCAAACTGGTTAGGAATCCAAAGGACCCCTAAAACAAGTTCAAAAGTGAGGAGATGTCCACCTGTTCACCTTCCATGGGAGCAGGTAGGTGGTAAATAAGCATCCTCCTCTACCAGCACCCTCTCCTGGGATGAAGAGGCCAGTGCTCGTCAGCATAGAATGCTGAAGCTCTGGGAGGTGTACCCATTTTTTGGGAAACTGTTCCCAAAGCACCCCACAATGTTGAAGGTCATATAAGGCTAGTTTCACACCAGCTGTGGGTCCGGTGCATTTCTGTTCACCGTTTCAGGTGCAAATCAGGTCCGAATTTTTGGCTGAATTCACACCTGAAACAGACCAGAAGACCTCGGCCACACCGGAGGTGTGTGAACTAGCTTCATTGAGAGCCGGTCACACTCTTCTGTCATACGAATTGGATGCGGCTCACATCAGTGTGAACCCAGCTTAAGTCAGTATCAAATGACAGTTAATCCTCCCAAAGCTGAAAATGGGTAAAAACAAATATTTACACTATGGAAAACTGATAATATTTGTTGATCTAATATGAAACAAAATCTGACTGTGTGTGGCCAGCCTGGCTGAAAAAAAGTCGCTTATATTGTTATTTGCCCATACCATAAGAAAAGACAATTAGAGGACAAATCAGGTCAATCTTACTGACCTAACCTCAGTGGTCTAAAGAATCTGCCTGGCTCTGACTGCACATCCGATCGTTTATCTTGGGCACAAGCAATGTTCTGAACTCTGAAAATGATACAGCTTTCCATTACACCCAAAGTAATCGCAGAATGATACCTTACAGATACTGCATTGTAGAGATGTAATAAATACCACCAATTAGTTTATATAGTGGCTGTATATCAGGTGTGTGGATCTGTTGGCCCACCAGGTACAATAAGCGTGCTGTCCTTCCTAACAATGCTGCTGTACAACAACAGCACAGAAAGTAATGTGATTAACTGGCTTTTTGCATAGAAATATTGAAGACCCGCCTGCACAATCTATATAAAGATACAATTAGAAGAGGGAAGAGGCAGATCATGGCCACCTGGACACACAATGAAATAAAAATTAAATACGGGACTACGCATATACATATTATACTTCAATGAAAATGCCTGTCAAGAGAACAAGCATATTCCGTTATCAGCTGTTTAAATTCTACTGGGTTTGCTTATTCACTTTGATGAACAATTTTTTGTACTCCGTACATTGCCTAGAGTGTGGATTACTGTGTATCAGAGATATTTTTTCTCAGTTGGGACTGCACTAGTTATCTACAAGGTCTGATTGAGCGGAATAGTAAGACACATTTTTCAGATATCGTCCGGCTCTCCTGTAAGGGATCCTCAATTCTATTACCACACAGGTGGCATCACAATGCAAATTTTTAAGAGGACTTGGAATATATTTTGGAAGACATAAAAATGAATATTTAAGAATATTTTCACTTTTGCACTCAAATTTAAGAAAACCCCACTATATGAATGGTCACATTCACACAGCATACCTAAAAAAAAAATGAAAAGACATTTTCTGAACTTTTTATAGATTTTTCTAAGCATAAAGTGTTATGGCTGACTCTGGAATCGGAACTCCTGGATCGTCTTAAAGTTTGCCACAGACGGATCAAAATTTGACTGGTCCAGCAAGGACCAGATGAATTGTGATCCATGTATGGTTGTCTCTGATCAGACAACAATTGTTAGTATGACATGTGTCGAATGGACAATCTGGAAAAAGTTTGCAGGACCCCTGACCCTCTGTTTGGACAGTGCTGATTAGCCCACTGCTGGTCACATGCACCCTCCCAAGAAAAAAAAAGCTCTCTAGCAATACATGTGACAACACTGAAGAAATGACACTTTGCTACAATATAAAGTAGTGAGTGTACAGCTTGTATAACAGTGTAAATGTGCTGTCCCCTCAAAATAACACACAGCCATTAATGTCTAAAACACTGGCAACAAAAGTGAGTACACCCCTAAATGAAAATGTCCAAATTGGGCCCAATTAGCCATTTTTCCCTCCCTGATGTCATGTGACTCGTTAGTGTTACAAGGTCTCAGGTGTGAATGGGGAGCAGGTGTGTTAAATTTGGTGTTATCACTTTCACTCTCTCATACTGGTCACTGGAAGTTCAACATGGCACCTCATGGCAAAGAACTCTCTGAGGATCTGAAAAAAAGAATTGTTGCTCTACATAAAGATGGCCTAGGCTATAAGAAGATTGCCAAGACCCTAAAACTGAGCTGCAGCACGGGGGCCAAGACCATACAGCGGTTTAACAGGACTGGTTCCACTCAGAACAGGCCTCGCCATGGTCAACCAAAGAAGTTGAGTGCACGTGCTCAGCGTCATATCCAGAGGTTGTCTTTGGGAAATAGATATATGAGTGCTGCCAGCATTGCTGCAGAAGTTGAAGGGGTGGGGGTCAGCTTATCAGTGCTCAGACCATATGCCCCACACTGCATGAAATTGGTCTGCATGGCTGTCGTCCCAGAAGGAAGCCTCTTGTAGAGATGATGCACAAGAAAGTCCACAAACAGTTTGCTGAAGACAAGCAGACTAAGGACATGGATTACTGGGTCCTTGTCCTGTGGTCTGGTGAGACCAAGATAAATGTATTTGGTTCACATGGTGTGAAGCGTGTGCGGCGGCAACCAGGTGAGGAGTACAAAGACAAGTGTGTCTTGCCTACAGTCAAGCATGGTGGTGGGAGTGTCATGGTCTGGGGCTGCATGAGTGCTGCCCGCACTGGGGAGCTACAGTTCATTGAGGGAACCATGAATGCCAACATGTACTGTGATATACTGAAGCAGAGCATTATCCCCACCCTATTATTCCAACATGATAACGACCCCAAACACACCTCCAAGACGACCACTGCCTTGCTAAAGAAGCTGAGGGTAAAGGTGATGGACTGGCCAAGCATGTCTCCTGACCTAAACCCTATTGAGCATCTGTGGGACATCCTCAAACGGAAGGTGGAGGAGCGCAAGGTCTCTAACATTCACCAGCGTCGCGATGTCGTCATGGAGGAGTGGAAGAGGACTCCAGTGGCAACCTATGAAACTTTGGTGAACTCCATGCCCAAAAGGGTTAAGGCAGTGCTGGAAAATAATGGTGGCCACTCAAAATATTGACACTTTGGGGCCTATTTGGACATTTCCACTTAGTGGTGTACTCACTTTTGTTGCCAACGGTTTAGACATTAATGGCTGTTAGTTGAGTTACTTTCTGGGGACAGCAAATTTACACTGTTATACAAGCTGTACACTCACTACTTTACTTTGCAGCAAAGTGTCATTTCTTCTTGTTGTCACATGAAAAGATATAATGAAATATTTACAAAAATGTGAGGGGTGTACTCATTTTTGTGAGATACTGTATATATAAAGTTATGCTATAATAATGGGATCATGTAACAAATATAATAAAGTAGATGTTATCCTAATTTGGCTGCAGAAGTGGAAATACACTTTAAACACACGTTTATATTTACATGCACACTAAGTACATGTAACTATTGTAAGTTGCTTATTTCTGCATAGAAATAATTTACCTCCATATGCTGCATTAAAAATATTGGCCTAAATTCCCAGCAAATTGCGTATTTTTTCTATACACAGCCTACATGGAAGGGTGACTTCACGCCATGTAAGCATGTGATCAAGGCAGCTGTGGTATGTTAAAACCACATCCCAGACTGTAGGTGAAGTTGGCAAGGATGGATGTGTTTACTCGGCAGCAAACAAGAAGCAGATTTCTTTGTTTTCCTGTAGGAAATGTGACTCTCTCTATTCATTTATCTCACATCCTCAGTGATTCAGCCATCAGGGCCCTAGGTTGCTGTAGATACCTTCTAACAATTCTACCTACTTATTGCTATCCGTCTGCAGGGACTCGCACCCTGAAATGTTGCCAGAAATGTACAAAAACACGACTTGCTCATCTGAATATGTTCATTTTGGATATGAAGGTTATTTTAGGATGAAGATAGATAGATAGATAGATAGATAGATAGATAGATAGATAGATAGATAGATAGATAGATAGATAGATATGGACAAGGTCCTGCTGTACACAAATGTTTCAGATTGGGATTTTTATATGCCTATTCTATCTGTGTTTAATTAGAACTGGACAGGTCTGGATGTCGTGCTATATTTTTTCCAGAACCTGTGAATATTGCTGGCCCAGGTCAGTTTCTATAAAAACAATGTCGCTTCATGTTACTTTTGCCTGTGCTCTGTGTGCAAGTGTCTTTACCACTCCGCCTGACATCCTTAGGCCTTGTTTAAATTTGTGATGGGGGGGGCAGTAGTACAAATGCATGGTTGAGCAGTGTTGTTGTGAAATTTGTACCTATTTGTAAGCCTAGAATAAGGCTTACATATGGGTACTGTAAATATCTCCTAAACATGCACCATCTAGGAGATATTTACTGCACATGCTGCTGGTTTTGTCACTTGCGAATGCGCTCTGAAGGAACGGCCATCAGTTCTGTTTCTTCAGAGTCCTGTGCCAGAAACAGCAGCTCCCATGGCAGCGGAATGACGTCAACGCAGCTCCAGCCACTCACACAGCCGGAGTCTGCGAGCCCAGAAGGAAGACGGGTGAAGATGGAAACATTGTCAGCAGTGGCTTTACCAAAAAAAAAACAGCGGTTTATGCTTTAAGATACAATGGCAGTGGAGAGGGGTGTACAGATACACCAAAACGTAACCCATTCAACTAAAGAGGGGATGCCCTGCAACTGTATGCAATGCATGTGCTTGTGGTGCTCTGGTGCCGGGTTTAAAGTGATTGTAAAGTCTCATTTTTAAAAAAAATTTAAAGATGACAAACATGTTATACTCATGAGCAACCCGGATCCTCCTCTTCCCGGGTCCCTCTTCGGCTCTCCTGGCCCCTCCTCCCTGTTGGGTGCCCCCACGGGAAGCAGCTTGCTATGGGGGCACCCGGGCTGAATCCCAGCTCCCTGTGTCCATTCAGACATGAAGCTGTGGCCCGGCTCGGCCCCGTTTCTATTCTTATTGACTGATTGACTTTGATTGACAGCAGCCGGAGCCAATGGTGCGGCGATGCTGTCTCAGCCAATGAGGAGGGGAGTCCCAGACAGCTGAAATATTCCTACAACATCACTGGAGCTAGAGGGACCTTAGTTAAGTGTTAGGGGGGCTGCTGCACACAGAAGGCTTTTTATCTTATCTTAAACCTTCATATCCCTTCTGACTTTACAACCACTTTAAGGGGTTAAAACAGGTGGTAAGGAGGTGTTATATCTGTTACCTGTTAGATTTCTTGTTCTGTCTACATTTCAGTGTATGGCTTTATTCAAATATTCAAATATGGTAAAGTGTATTAACCCATTGCAACCATAACAACCGATCAGAATTCATGTTTCAGGGATCTGATCTCCCCTGACAAATTGATTGCTATGGATTACCTTACTCCATAATATGCCTTGTTGAAGAAGCTAGTAGATCTCTATTTAGATCTTCTTTCAGTTATAGACAAGGGGCTGCATGACATGCATTGTAGAAATAGATGGTAAATAGATCAGCCTTCAAGTTCCTCCAGCAGGCTTATGGAATAAAGCCGTATGAAGAACAAAGAATATTTGGCATGTTGGTTTGTACGAGACACAGATACACACACACTGCAGGTGTACACATGCTCTATGGAAGCCTTTGCAGATCTTATTATTAATTTATGTACTGAACTGAGCATGTTAATCCCATAACTTTGTTTTCCTTAGTTAATATTAATCTTGTGTTTCTGGGAGACATTCAGTTTTCATAACACTGTATCTATATTTAGCAGAGCATGCCGTACCTTTCTCCCTTGGTCCGAGATCACCAACAATCATTCCAAATATAGGTTCAGCAGAAGTCAGCAGCGAAGGGTCTCTGTGAGAACAGCAGTCATGGCACATGACACTGGCTTCATGACAGGGCATTCTTCCAGTAGTGTGGCAGATCATTAAACTCCACTGGCATTTTGGATAGACAGCTGGCAGTAAGCAGGAGAAAATGTATGTATCTGCTAGGATATCGTACACTTACATGAGCATTCCATCTAGATGTATTAACCTTTTTCTTTACAGTGAATATGTGTTGAACACAGGACTTAGATATAATCTGTCTTTTGAAAAATAATACCAGGATATATTAAAAGATATAAAAGTCAACATCTGCCACAAATGACTTTTTAATTCTGTTTGAATTGTTTTCAATTGCATAGAAAAGAATTTAAATACAAAATATACGAATAGCATAATTAACTTGAGGGACAGTTATAGCTGATTGATCTTTACAAGTGTTTCAGAACAGTGGCATAGCTTAATGTGTACAGGCACTGGTGCATAGTTTGGAGTTCTCACATTTTGCCCCAATCAGGGCCATGTCTGGGTCAGATGCTACCCGAGGCTTCAATGTTTGCCTCTCTGCCTTTGGTTGCTAGGATACTGTCAGCAATGTTGCATAGTGTAATTGGTTGTTAGGACTTGGGAGGCTGGGTTGGTTGCGTTGATGCAGACAGCCATCTGCACAAGTTCACCTTTGGAGCAGGTTACATGTTCCACCCATAATTAGGGTGGAACATGTTCCAACCCCTGCCTCCCCCCCCCCGAATCCTATCGCTGCACCTGCTGTCAAAATTTAAAAACAGCGCAGCTCTGCAGGGCTCAGTCCACACAGCCGCATCATTCATCTGTGAATGAGTGAACTACAACTACCATCGGACATTGCGTAGTTCTCAACTGCAGGGGCACTGGTGAGAATTCTCATAGTCCATTGATTCTTCCTACTATTCAATAAAGCCTGATTCCCACATATGCAGGTTGCAGTTTGTATATTCTAGGTGCCTTTTTCAATACACATTTTTGGCCCATTAAAGTCTATGGAACCAAAAACTAGAAAAAAGTCCCTGGCCCTTTCCATAGAATGCACAGATGTGAACGTGCCCCATGTTAAAATGACTGTGGCGTGTTTCTGCAAAACTGAAAATACAATAAAAAATGCATAAGTGTGAACCAGGCCTTACTACCTACCCATATTGGAGGTACAGTCAGACAGCGTGCTGGGAGCCTGGCACTGCACCCGCAATCTTCTGATCACAGGTGCAATACCTTACAGGCTGCAGAGTAAAAAAATAATAAATGCACATTTTTACCTGCATAAATATGTGCATTTATTTATTTTATGGTGAACTTAGCATTTAACACCCAATGATGCTGTATGGCCCAGGTGCTGAACATATACTGGGCTGAACATGCACTAAGGACAGAGTGTCTGGTACAGACACTACAGTCTCCATGCCACCCTCACTGTGCCTCCTTGAGTGTCATCTGAGGCACTTGGCTTCATGGGCGGTATAGCCTAGGCCCTAACTCACTTTACTGCCCAGGCACACCATACTTCTCTGCAGTAATAAAAAAGTTAAACTGATGATGATTGGTGCAGTCACAGCATGGACCAATAACTTTTATCTTTGCAATGCTGTATTTTGACTACTTAATAAGTATTACAACATAAGTTTGCAAGGGTGTACATTAAATTACAATTTATTTATTTCAATACTCCACCATAACTGAAAAAAGGGAGAATGAAAAGAAAGTTCTGCTTTGGAGTATCCTCCAGCAGTGATCTTCCCCCTCTTTCCCTCCCACCATAAGACCCCTTTTACACTGGGGCGGTTTTTAAGGTGCTTTAGCGCTGGAAATAGCCTCTGCTAAGCGCCTAAAAACCACCTCTCATTCATTCCAGTGTGTCTTTTCACACTGGGGCGGAGCGCTTGCGGGACAGGAAAAAAAGTCCTGCAAGCAGCTTCTTTGGGGCTAGTTGGGAGTAGGGTTGCCACCTTGTCCCTTTAAAACTGAACACTTATTAATTGCACAGGCTCTCTGGCTGATTAAGGTGGTAATTAAACTCACTTATCTGCATTAAATTAGCCCCAGAATCTGTGTAATTCATATGTGTTTGGGTTTAAAGGGATGAAGTGGCAACTCTAGTTGGGAGCGATGTATACAGCGCTCTCAAACCGCTCTGCCCATTGGAATAAATGGGCAGCACTTTCAAAGCACCTGAAAAGTGCTTTAAAAGCGCCACAGACCTGGAGTCTTTAACCCCTTTTTTGGGGTTAAACGAGTGGCGCTTTACTGCAAACGCGGCCACGGCCCCAGTGTGAAAGGGGTCTAACGTTCTGACACCTGTTCTAGAGAGCTCAAGAGGAACTTGTTGACACATTCTGGCTGAAAAAAATAACCACTATATCATGGACCAAAGAACATTAGGTCCATGAAAGTAAAAGCGCCAAGTGTTCAAATTTCTTGCAACAGGTGCCAATTAGTAAAAACGCATGGCTCTTTTAAGGTACAATAAATACAATTAACATCAAACACTGTTTATGATGATTTGTGCTAATGCACATTAAACCTATGTAGCAGATGCTGAATGCAGGATCCCAAGGATACAAACGACTATTTACAAGCACAGCAAAAGCATTTGGCCACAGAAAAACTGACCTTTTCATATTTAACATATTTTACTGTATTTTTTTTTTAAATCATGAATCATAAATACAAGGAGTTGACACATGGATTTAGAGGTATAAAGGCATAATAAATTGTGCAGCTTAAATTTAACACTTGACCTCTTCATCTTCTACATCAGCACATTTCTCATTGTACTCATGAAGTCTCTTTTTGCCTTTGTTTGCCAATTCAAACAACAACTATTTTCTCTTTTTGTGAAATACTCTGCATACAGCTAGTAATCAGAGCTAAAGAGAACAAGGACTAAAGTCACAGTTATCATGATTGTGCAGGCTGAGATGACTTCATCAAAAAATGCCTTTCCGAGAACCAATGTCTCCAAATGACATGCCAGTATTCAGTGGCACAATTCCGCTCCAGAAACAGAACAAAAGCCATGAACTTTGTGTCTCTGTGACCAATTGGCTTGCAGGTGCAAGCATACCACTTCTGTTTACTGCTTGGGAAAAGGCTATTGATCCTTTGCATAGCAATTCAAAGACTTCACAAATGGGTGAGTCTCACTCAAAACAAAAGTCTGTTGAGACACTATGGAAGCTTCATTGCAGGCTATGGGAATTCTTAAACCTTTACTAACCATGAACACATTTAGATCAATGAACACATGGACAAGTTTCTTCAATGCAGCCCAATCAATCTTGGGCTGGCATGAATTACAAAAGATTTTTGCAGTTTTGGATAAACTGGACATTTGCTTTGCTAATGCAATTTTAATTGTTGAGGACTTTTGCTTATGTTTGACCAGAACATTAGACCATACTTGCAAAAAATCTAGCTTGGCCTGTTGTTGCTAAAGCACTACCTATATAGCTTGGGTTCCTTGATGATGCATATCTCCAAAGCATTTACCTTGTAAGAGTACCAATTGTGAAAACATACATTTTTGGATTTACATTACTATTCTTATATGACATAGTGATTAAAAATATGTAGAGGAAAATAGACCTCAGTGCAAAAACAATTATGTCCATCCATTTCCATCTAAAACCTCTTTATTGCCTAGCTTGGCATGAAGCCAAGCAAGATGTTCATGGCCACGTGAGGGTGGAGTTGAGAACTCTGTAGGGAAATCCCCTTGCCAGATTAAAGACTAATGATAAGTAGCTGCTGCCTCAGGTGCCCAGCATTCATCAGCTTTTGGATGACATTCAATGAATCTATATCTTGAAATAAAGTACTCCTTTTAACCTTATACCTTTAAAATATACATACCAAGTATATTTCTGTCAATATTAAAAACCATTCATTTGGGGGCGTGGCCTGCACGGGCATGTGAACAGTCGCACTTCACGGAGCTCCCGCTGACTGCATCCTACAACGATCCTGTTTCCCACCGAAGTACCGTTCTAACCTCCTCCA
>BLSH010320286.1:473424-497889 GCA_018402905.1 Glandirana rugosa | reverse complement strand
CTCACAGCACCGGCAGCATCCTCTCCCTACACTAACCTGAAAGCATGTGACATGCAGCACTGTGACTCCAGCCTCATATAGAGGCTGGGTCACATGATGCACTGGCCAATCACAGCCATGCCATTAGTAGGCACGGCTGTGATGGCTTCTAGGGAAAACCAGTGAAACGCTTGTTGATTGGCTGCCCTGCAGCTATTCAACATGTGTGATAAAATAGCAGAACCCAGAACCCGAACCCGGACTTTTTCTTAAACGTTCAGGTTCGGGACATGTACACCCGAAAGTTCGGTACGGACCCGAACTTTACAGTTCAGGTTCACTCAACTCTATTAGTAACCATAACATGGATCAGAGCAGGACCAAGTGCTCCATGCACCTTTTCCCTTTGGGGGTTCCAAAGTTATTTACAAATTATGGTGATACTTCTTTTTTCAGGGCCTATTGAGTATGTGCCAGTGCAACTATGCAGGTGTGTTAACAAATGAATAAGTGCAGATATAGTGATTGTAAAGCATATATTTATTTTAAAATAATAAAGATGCTATACTTGCCTGCTCTGTGCACTGATATTGCACAGAGCAGCCCGAATCCCCTGAGGCCCCCTGCCAGTGCTTTCAGCTCCTCCTTTCTTCACAGTGTCCTTATAGCAAGACGCTTGCTAGGGGGGAATCAGGGGGCTCAATCCCAAGTTGGGCTGTGTGTGTCTATTGCATTGCATAATATACCATTTCAGAAAGCTTCTGAATTCTTACTGTTAGACATATGGATTCCCATTTTAACATTTCTGAATGCAGAGAGATGCCCAGTATTGCCAACCATCAGTATTTTTACTGGCAGACAGTGAAATGTGGGCATTTTTCTCCTGCCAGTAAATGTCAGTGACAGGAAAAGGTTGCCAGTAAAAAATATGGCTGTGATTCTCAGGAGGACCATCCGAGTGTCTGCTACAGTGTGTTTGTGTGGCGGGTTTGACGGAGGAGGTGCCAGAGCGTGTGTCATGTGATGTGCAAGAGAGCTGAACAGAGCAGCCGGAGCCTCCTGTGTGGGTCTGAGGGATGGAAGCAAGTCAAGCTGGGAGTTGGACTGTCAGTGCTGTTTGGACTGAAGGGACCACCTGACGTGGAGAGAGACTGTCACTGTGACTCAGGAGGGGACGTGTTGTGTCTGTGAGGTGTCCTCATTATCTGTGCTGCTGCACACCGCTGTCAACGTCACTGTGAGAGTCATGTGTGTGTGTGCCCATTCTAATTTCTTGCCCTCCTGAGTCCTGCCTCTGAGCTACTTACTTACTATATCGAAAATAAAATAAGAAATATGTTTTTTCCCTTAATATCTACCTTAAATCACATTGCTAATTGCATATTGTACTTGTTTGTAGCTTAAATAATGAACGTTGCACTTAAACTGTAATTTTGTAACTTTTAAGAATGGCAGTAAAAACTTAGCTGTGCCAATAAATTTTGGATGTCATGTCAGTAAATTTTGATCTGGTAGGTTGAAAACACTGGAGATGACATGTTTACTAAGTGGACCAGAATCATTGTGTATTGTTGAATTTCAGTAATTCCATACTGACTCTTCATTTTACTGATTCCTACAGTATGACACAAAGCATGCCAATCATTATTGAATTATGGGTAAGGTATTGGATGTTGTCATAAAAAATCCAGCATAAATATGGTAATTTTATACATTTGCTACCCAAAATTGAGCCCTAGAGCATATAAATATGGGGCTCTCATAGCCAACTTGTTTTCAAATGTGCAAGCTGAAGGGAGGACACTGAAGTCTGGAAAGTCTAAATTCCCATCTTGCATATTTGATCAGTGACTCAGTAGGTAGTGAAGCCAGAATGAGGATGACATCCCTAGAGCTTGCATATTTAAAACATATTGGAAAAAGCAGCTCACACATTTTTATTCTCATAGGTTGACTTTAAGCCCTGGTTCACACTGTTGCAACTTGCCACGTGACTTGCAACACATAGGGGTTTATTTACTAAAGGCAAACCCACTTTGCTCCACAAGTGCACTGCTAGTACTCCACAAGTGCACCTGGAAGTGCAGTCGCTGTAGATCTGAGGGGAAGATCTGAAATGAGTGGAAACTCTGCTGATTTTATCATCCAATCATGTACAAGCAAAAATGCTGTTTTTTATTTTCCTTGCATGTGCGCCTCGGATCTACAGCAACTGCACTTCCAAGTGCACTTGTGGAGCACTAGTAGTGCACTTGTGGAGCAAAGTGGATTTGCCTTTAGTAGATAAACCCCATAAAGTTGTATGACAAGTACAAGAACACATTTATTTCAATGGTGGTCATTGCAATCCATATGACTCAAGTCACAGCGACTTTTACAAGGTTCCTGCACTACTTTGGTGTGATTTTGATGTGACTTAGTGTCCCATAGACTCTAATGTTGCATGAAAGTCACAAGCAAGTCGCACTGGAAATTGCATGATAATGGGAATGCAGCAGTGTGAACCGTGACTAAAGAACACCTGTCATAGGATAAAAATGGGGCTGCCAAACCTCAGTGAATGTTAGTTGATTGGCTGTATCTGGCATCAGTAAAACTGTGTCACAGACATGAGACAAGCATCCATCAAAGTCAAAGAAAAGTCAGAATTCATTATGTTTGCACTTGTTATGGGTCATTGACGAAAACTAAAGTATTGAAGCCAACGATTCTGTACAACAGACAGGCAATTAGCATTTACAGATGAAAGATCAGCAATGGTAGGGTTCAAGACACATTTTCTTTAACATAGTTGTCGTATGTACTCTGTGCTGCTTTGCATTCATTTTATTGGGGTTCTAATTTACAGACAAATGTGATTGTGCATAACACCCTTTAAAATATATGTAGCTTCAATAAATTGCCTAATGTGTAAATTGGAAATGTGTAAAGTGCATTCAACACGTCACTAAATAAACCTAGGGAAAAAAAAAAAAAAAGATGAAAAACAAAAGACAAATTGCCAAAAGTTGTCACATCCTCAAACACCAGCCTGGGGACGATTCCCTTTTGTAGTTCCTCTCAAACAGTTTGTCTTCTGGGTGAGTAAGCAGTCTTTCAAAACCGTCATGAGAGCTCACCCGAACGCAAGCATCTTTTATGTGAGCATTTCTCCTGTAAGGTGCACTGATTAGCTGCATTAATCATTCTTTATCTGGCATGTGCATATTGATAAAGCACACAAAAAATATAGGCGTAAATATCTGCCGCGCATATCACCGCCAAGCACAATTTATGAAAAGTACAATAACTGCCAATCTTCTTTTGAGCCTGCTGCACCTCAAAGAATTGATGTGTCCATCCTATCAATTATCACAATAACAACAAAAGGAAACCGAAGTGGCACACCTGATTTTTTTTGCATAGTTTATTTCCCAAAGCGATTAGGCAGTCCAAATTTCCCTGGCTCGAAAACACAAACAAGACATCAGCAAGATGCAGCAAAGGCAATCCTATGGGGTGATTGAAGGGATCCTGAAGGACCCAATCCACGTCACCAAGCCTTTGGGGAAAAGGCAAAAACATTAGGAGCTCTCAGATACGGTACTTATAAGATTAATCCAGCCACGAGTCCCAGCCTCAGGTTCTCCCATGTGACAGAGGCATGCCCTAAATAGCTGTCTGGCCAACAGGGATTTTTGTATAGCGTCCCAGAGAGGACTACATAAAGCTGGCACCATGCCATGCAGCCGTTTTCTGCTCTTGATTTTTTCCGGGGCTGCACTCATTTTATAATGAGGTTAAGAAACAGAGCAGAGAACAATTAAGAGAATAATGAGAAATAATTACATAAATACCGTCCTCTACACGGGAAGTCAGAACAGAAGTCAATGACGTTAGTTTTGAGCTTTTGCGTACGACCGATTGGTGAAGTCACTTATATAATTTAATCTTTACAGCCCCTTCCAGTAGGTTATGGGATCTCATAAAATTGTGTAGGGAAATTGAAATAACCATAATAATAATAATAATTACTCACTAGATTTAAAAACAATAACTTTAATGCATGTGATAACTGGGTTTTTAGCAAGCAACGGGAATTGTTTAACTAAATGAGAGCTTTGAATAACATAATAAATGGCATTTTCTTATGGTACAATATTTTCCAGCTAAGTGAATTTCACCAGCTTACGGCCCTTTGTAAATAAAGGGAAAAGAAACATATTTAGAGCTTTTAAGATGCAAAACGCATATCAGTTATGAGGAATGGTGATTGACACTGCAGCATAAAAGGGTTAAAGATGTAAATTTGCACACAGGCACTTTCATGCTGCAACATGTCTTGTATTTATTGCCACGTACAGTTTTTAATGCTCTGATTAAAAGAAAGAGAAAACAGTACTGTAAAACAAAACACAAGGCCATAAAACCTGTTGCCATGACAACAATTCATTCTCACATTAACGAAGGCTTCGGCCTGCTCTGATATTTGAACTGCTCTGACATTGCAGTGCGATTAGTATGTTTTCCACCAAGCCGGTCTGCGCATAATAGGATGTTATATGTCTGTGCGTACGCCAAATATTTCATACAATTACAAGTATGCACTGGGATGCTTTGTGAAGGTCTTGAAGGCTTGCTTTATAAAAGGATATCGTTCATATAAGTGAAATGCAGGTTTTATTTTTAACCTATTTTTTCCTGAAAAAACGTTTTCAGGCATATGTTTCCAATGGGCAACTAAAATCTACAGTCCAAGTTAAAAATGAAATAAGGCAGTAGTACGCCCTAGGAGTAAAGCAACATTTTTCCTTATAGGGGCACAGTGCAAAAAATTGGTAGTTCTTTTAGGCCCCTTGCACACAAGGCTGTCCAAATGTGGTGCTTCCCTCCTGGCATTTTAGCATGCCCAGACAGCTTGTCAAGGTCTAGGTAAGCTGGACTGGACAGGGCTGAATACTGTAGAGTGGTACCAGAGTTTAGGGTACTGGCCTTTGTTCCTGAAATGGACAGGGCCCTAAATGTAATTACCAGTCAGTTTAGTGTTCAGCTCCGTCCAGTTGTAGCCTGCCATAGACTTTGACAGGTTGCCTGCAGCCAGGCTGGATGCTGCACCTGTCCCTGCTGGACATATTAAAAGGCCATGAGGGAAATACTGCAGTTAGACGGCCCCATGTGCATACTTATTTTTCCCTAAATATTCACCTTTTCTTTCCTCTAGCTCCCTGCCATCTCTTTCCTTGCAGCGCTTCCTGGCACTCCCGCTCAGAGATCATGCATTGCTTATAGGCAGGTGGTCTGCTGCATCTTTTCCCACGATTCCCTGTGGCCAGCCCTTTTGTGCATGCATGTTTCTGTACATTTTCTGCTGGTTGCTTCTGACATGTCAGTGCACAGCCACAGCGGGGGGCAAGAGGCAGGCTCCAGGGAGACCATACAGAGCAATGGAGCCATCCTCTAGGCAGAAAGCAGTGGGATCTAATTGTTATCAATTATTGTCCTGAACAGGGATGCCAGAAAGAAAAGGGAACAGCAACAACACACTTAGTTAAGGTATGCATTAAATGAACATATATTTTTACACTGAGGGTTCATTATCCCTTTAAATGTCCATTGTTGCAAAAAATATTGTATTCTGAAAACTGTATAAGCTTTATTTTGATATTATATTATACAATTTATATTTTTTACACATTTATATGCAGACCAAGCTTTTCGACAAAGGTGACAGTAGTGGAACTGGGATTAATTAAACATCACTAATAATTTTTGAACAGCTGCAGCAACATATTATTAATATTTTTAAAAAATCATTAACCCCATGCTATGAAAAACTCTTGCTACATGCTCTATAACAACGTGTGCATACTCACATAGCTACTAAACCATTATTTTTTTGTAGAGCGAAAAGTGGTTGATCTTGCCTTTAGCTGTCCCTCTCATCTTCTCTGTATCTCCATTGCAGGCTGAGATTGTGTAGACCAGTGGGTCTCCTCTACTGGATATGCTTAACTTCAGTTCCCTTCTAAGGTCCTCATTTTCATGCTTTTCCTTATCTGTGCAGCCCACATGACTATAGAGTCAAACATGTGGGTGTATACATAGTGGTAAATGACACTCCCCTTCCTCTCATCTCCTCCATGTCCTTGTATTGCAAAACATTATAGGGGTGGTATATAGTATGTTGATTGATTATATTCACTAAGAAACTCCCAAAAATACGTAGTTTTAATATAAATCTGTATTAAATATATCAAATGTGACCGATATTAGAGTCCTGCTATTGGATTAATCATATCCCTATCCTATGTATGGGGCTTTTGTAACTGATTGCTTTCTGGTTATTGTTATTTTTTTCTTGTTGATTTTATTAATACGTTTTTTGTATTTGGGCTGCATACATTCCACTAAAGTGTACCTATTGTAGTACATTGTCAAGTCATTATATTTCAACATTGATTTTACAATATCATTATTCTGTATCTTGTATTGTTTTGGATGGATAGGGTATCAACTATCTGTTCTTGTATGCTGCTACCTTAATAAATAGATTGTACACAAAAAAAAAAAATGTACCTCTACCATAGGTAGGTGCTTAGGAGTAGATTTTTGTTGAGAGTAGGCAAATTTAGTCAGGCCTGACTGGGAGTCAGGCCTGAATGATTTGATTCTGGGCAGGGGAGTGGCCCAGGGAGAGCTGAAGAAGCAACACCCCTTGGGTACCCCTCCTCTCTTCTTCAGAAAGTTCTGGAAAAGCAGATGGGAAGAGGAGATGAGGCTTTCTGATGTATGTTAAGGAGCCCTGACCAATCCCCAACTTGGATTGGCAGGGGGCAGGAATCCTTAAATACTGTGGTCTGCCCAGTGGGGGGAGGAGAAGTTCGGGTGGAAGTGACAGAGATGGAATAGTGTGGAGGCTGTCAGGGCCAGAGGGAGCCCCTAGTCTGGGGGGGTGACCTCGGCCTGGGAGAGCTTGGGTGCAGCCAGGAGGAGAGAGCGAGATCCTGGTGGAGAGGCACAAGGGTGAGCGGAAAGAGGACAGCAGGAGAGAACATTATTAGAGAGATCTCCGGGAGGAATTACAAGTAACAGTGAGTGACATAGCCCATGAGAGTGGAGATGCACAAAGCAGATTGGGAAGAAGAGAGCCTGGAAGTGGTGCAGGAAGAGACTGGGATCTGGTGTCATGGACAGTGTGCGGATCGGCTGGGAGATGTAGTCCATCGTGGCAAGCTGGCACCAACTAACTAACTTTGCTACACAAGGGGAACCTCAACCCCATACCCACAAAGGTTGATCCAGAGGCCTGATAGATTGACATCAGGTCTCACATGTGCTAGCTAGACCTTACAAGTCTGGAGGCCTGGTAAATTTCCTTTCAGGACTCACCAGTGCAAAGCAAGAAGTGTGCAGGAGAGAGGAACCAGGAGTTGTCAGCAAAGCAAGAAGTGTGCTGGAGAGAGTTTGCAGAAGTGTATATACTGGAGAGTGTATATAGTGGTCTGCTAATCCTTGGGCATCCCATAACTACCCCAATCCCCCATCCAAGTTCAATCCCCAAATAAAAACAACAAAAGCAAAGAGCAAGCCCTGTTTTCTGACTCCGTATGCCAGTAGGAGTGTGATTGAGGGCAGTTGTGAGCAGATGAACCACACTAACCAGCCACCCTTAAGGGGGTCATTGGCTACAAATATATCAAATGGAATTTCTAATACCTTTAATGTGAAAAAGATCCTTGGATGCAAATATCGTTTAAACAAATGGAAGCTAGTGTCAATCATCCATGACTCCACCTACACCATATTAATGCACATACAAAACACAATTGATGTTCAATACATATTCATAGGGAGCTATAAACAGTTTTTTGATATTTATAATTTAATTTGAATTGCTCTTCTGAAACTTTTTTTTTACTCATGTGACTGGCACAGCACCAATCAGGCCTGGCCAGGCACAGACTCACACTGTAGACAGATAAATAAATACATCTTCACTT
The DNA here is from genome assembly GCA_018402905.1 of Glandirana rugosa. Classification (NCBI taxonomy): domain Eukaryota; kingdom Metazoa; phylum Chordata; class Amphibia; order Anura; family Ranidae; genus Glandirana; species Glandirana rugosa. Next base: position 489,931 of record BLSH010320286.1, on the reverse strand, counting down.
GAATTATAAACAATACATAAACATTGTGAAGCCCATGTATAGATCCCACACGTGAATAACGTCCTTCGAGAGAATAGGAAAGGCTCCTCTCCACCCGCATGCAGACACACTATGCACTCACCAGACTTAAAGTGGATGTAAACCCTCACATATATTCAGTGAAGTGAACAGTCTTAATGATGATGCACAGAGATAAAACAAATCTCCCACATAAGCTTTACATGTATACCTGCTGTCTTAAGCTCTATATATTCTTTAGAAAGCTCAGATTGTGTTAGAGATTTTCTCTTCCTGTTCAGCACTGGAAGTGAAGTCTGGGCATACAGCCAAGAGAGCTGATTGAAGGAAAGGCACACATCCCCACTACACATAGGTAGAGACTTTCGTAGCTGTCCTGTGAATAGTTTAGCTCTCTGCTAATCTATTTATAGCAACCTCCCCAAAACAAAATTCAGCCTGGTTTTATCTCAGTTGATGGAGAACTTGTCAAAAGTTATCATGCTGATAAAGAAGAAAGGAGCAGGAGAAAGCCACGGGACTTAGTGCTTTGAAGAGAGATAAGAAAACACTACAGATATATGTGCCCAGCTCAAATTTCATGAATCGGGTTTACATCCATTTTAATTGACTCCTATTACAGTAACTCAAGTTATGGATATGGGAAAATCCAAGATGTCCTACATGAGGTCACAGGAATGAATCCAAAGTGATGCTGTCATCCATTCAATATATATATATATACTGTAGATAGCGTATTCAAAGCTCTAGTTTTGCCATATAGAGAGGGAGAAGAAAGGATACTCTCATGCTGCAGTAATTCAAATCATTTATTTAAAAAATAAAGTTGTATTGCACTTACATCAAAGAAGACAGGGATTAGCCTGTATTATATAGGAATCACCGGTTAGCACTCCACCTGCGTTCCAGCTGACTAGCTGTTTGAGATATGTAATATCCGGTCAGCTGGAACGCAGGTGGAGGGCTAACGTGTGGGATCTATACATGGACCTCACAATTTAATGTATTTTTTATAATTCAAATGAAGATGTATTTATTTATTTGTTTATTCAATATGGTAATATGTAATTTATGATACATGGTTTCTTTCCACGCTATAGGTGTTTTTTACAGCTTTACAACATGCAACTCTTTTTTGTAGTTTATTTGTTTGTTTGGTCATTGATTTGCGCGGGTTTGGAACCTATTGGTTCCTATATTTTCTTTCAAACTGTAGACAGCATACATCAGCAAAGTAATAGAAGCCCCTACCAACGATCTTTCACTGCAGATGCCAAAGAACATGGAAAGATCGTGTGACCACACAACAGGGTTGCAGGAATAAGGTACTTAAAAAAATAAAACAAAATACAGTGGCATGATAGATATGATTTGTGTGAATGAATTATGCCAATTAACACTTCTTTGCTTAGTATAAAGGGTGGAAAGTTGGAGACTATTATAAGTACTCCAAGCAGTGTTATATCCCCACCCAGTCCCCACCACTGTCACTGTCACTGTCGCTGCTTAGGTTGCATGTAAATGTGAAGAAATGAAAATAAAGAAACATGGAATAAGAAATGGAATAGACATCCTGAATGATAAATATCATTACATGTATTGACCTCATACAGTTATCATACCCCAATATTATTCACCATAATGGTTTCTTGGTATACCATAATATCATAGGAATAACAGGAGTACCCAACTCTTTACCAACCTTATTGGAAGCACAGTAATCAACTCATACATCTTGTGATATAGGGATTGTCTACCTTCACAAGCCTTTTCAATGAAGGGTTTTTATTTTGAACTACAGGCAAACGGATAAATACAAGGTTGAAAAACATGTGAAAGAGCTATATTACCAGCCAAATGGTTTGTATTTCTGTCTATCAATTCCTAAGATTTGCACAGCCCTGCAGACAGGAGATCAAGCTTAGTGACCTGACTTTCCTCTGCTGCAGTTAAGCAACACAGCTAGGTCACCTCTCTGCCCTTAGCTTGTGACTTGGCAGCAATGGAGAAACAGCACATTAGAAAGCTTACCTTTCTTCACACTTGGCTATCTACTCCTCTCGGTACAATCTAATTAGCACATGGGCACCGCAGCACATATGATGGGCTTCTAGTGCTGACCCCCTCCCTCAGTCTGAGCTTAAAGCCTAGTACGCACCACTAGGGTTGAACAAAAAAAAAACTGACAAATCAGGTTGGGGTTGCTGTACTAACAATGTTAGTACAGTGATCTCCCCTGCTGTACTGTTGCATTCTGACGGGGGGTGGCCCCCCTGCTAGAACACTCCGGTCAGTGCTCACAGCCATTGCCCCCCCAGCCGACTGGCTGGCATCTGTTGTACCAGCTGCCATACACACAAGCAGAATGTCCGATACCGGCCAACATACGGCCCGTGTGTACTAGACTTGACTGTACAGATTACAAAAGGCTGGTACTAGCACCTGGGTACTTACACTAGCTGCTATTAAAAATATGCCTAATTATTTTTGATGATCATATTTTGATGAACTGTTTTAATTGTTTTTTTTTTTATCTATCTGCATCGAGTTTAGCTTTAAGTGCCAATTCTTAAGTACTGTATATATAGCAACCAATGAGAATCTACTGGTAAGGTCAGACCAGCAATATATGAATTTGTTGGTTGCTATGGATTACTTTTCTAATGACTTGGCATTCTTTACTGAATATTTCAGTTATGCTGTCAGATGCCACTATTTATAATGTGATTTCACTAGAAATCTCATGGGGAGCATGTGTATTTCTCATGAAAACTAGGTTTTGGTTGTTATTTTACTAGTTCTGCCTAGAAAATAAAATGAAGTCTTTGGTTAGTTTGGGCAGCACTTGTCCTTCTTACTATTTTTACATAAGAATTCTTAGTATTCTCATAAGACAAAGATTCATGGATGTTAATTTTTCACAATAAGCATATTTGCAGTTTTCAGCCTAAAGGCATGACAGAGACACTAGAATTCCACAAAGGGTTGCCAAGTCACTAGCATTTTACTGCACTGCCTAGCAAATAAAGGACTTGGGATTAATGTCAACTATAGGCCAGAAATTACAGAAACAACAGAAGTTAGGAAAGTCAGTAATCTTTAAACGAGATAGCTAGCAGCCCTAATGCCATTCAGGCAGTGCTTTTTACCTGGCCAATAAAAACTGGACTTAATGGGACATTTATAAATTAGTAGTATGATCTTACCATGACCATACCACTTTTTAGAAAAACATTCATGAAACACATTGGTGTGCTTTACAAATGTGTCTAGAGCTTTTGTGTATTTGGGACTCCAAAGACAGCTGAGCACTATTATTCTTAATGGAAGATCAGAAGAAGAAAACCAAAGCCAAGAGGAGAGCTCAGGGAGGTGATCTGTCAAAGTCATGTGACCAATCTCTCATCCAACCAAGAAGTTCTCCTTGCTGTGTTAAGCAAAGAGATGTCTGTGAAGCACTGCAGAGGCCATACCATTGCCCATCTTTTATAAATTGGCTACAAAATACAGGCTGAGCTTTGTGTACAACGAATAATGATAGCCCTTAGTGCCAATTACTAAGGATAGTAATATGTATAGATTATTAACCTCCCTGGCGGTATGATTATTTCAGATTTTTGGTGCTGAAAGCTGTACATTATTTTGCATGGAAATTTGGCGTTTATATTGTAGGCCTGTAATTCTTAGGAATAACTGACTTAAATCTGTCCAAACAAGAGTCTAGTAGACATCCTGGGATTAATAAAGTTTGAAACATGAAATCATAAATTATAATATTATAAATAACTAAAAATAATTATCAAAAATAATAACGAAATAGTAATAAAATGTATTCAATAATGTAATTAAACCAAAAACACAGAAATTTGCTCATTTGCAGAATTGTCGCTGTCGTCACTTTCAGTTTCTGATGATAAATTTCCCCAAAAATCAGTATTACTCAATTCTGCAAATGATTCTTATTTGGTAATGCTGTTTTCTAGCTGATCAAAAACCACTTTTGACGTAAAGGGACACTTTTTGGTTGCTATGGACATTCTCAAGTTTCCAGGCAGAAAGAATGACATATATCATATAAAAGTGCATGCAGAGCACTGGACAAACCACTAGGGACAAAGGGGATGTGAAATGATTTCATACAGTAATGTAATCTTACAGATTACAGAGTACTGTATGTATACTGTGAGTTTCACTTTTTGAATTTGCCACAGATCTCCGCCCCCGTGCGACGCTCGCAGGGAATGGAGCCCGGCACACAGAAGCATCGGGCGGAGGACAGACACAGCCTGCAGACACGGTGGGGGACATGGCTGGATCCAGGGGGCAAGGTGAGTAACGCTGCCTTGGATCCAGCGATGCAATCTCGAGTGTGGCTCGGGGTTACCGCTAATGGTACTGAAATTCCACCCTGAGCCACACTCGGGAATACCGCCAGGGAGGTTAATACAAAATGATGTGAATTAGTTGATGATGACTAGCAAAAACACCACAAAGGACATAGCACTTACAAAGGCTACCAAAAACTAAAATTATTTTATTGGACATATATAATCAAAAACACAGCACAAAAGCCAACACCCCATCATAAGCAGGCAACACTCCCCTCCCAGAACCTCTCCCACCGCACTCCTTGAATTGCACTGCTATCAACATCTAGGTCTACCAGTTGCTTTAACTTTTAGCATAGCTAACTGCACCCAGTAGACTTTGTAGTAACACTTGGCTGATTGGTTATTACATATACATACTAGTTTAAGTGGCATTATTGTTATATGTATTAGGTTGAGCTGAGGCTTGCTAAGCTACACATACTTTGGGATCCACATGGGACCTGACCTATTAGATCCTAGAGGGGGGAGCCTGGGTAGATTTGCGAGAGGGAAGATAGGGTCCCTGGATATAGGGAGTGGGGTGGGTGCTGGGGGAGTGGGGATTGGGGGGGAGTAGGGGGTGGGGGTTCTGGGGGGGGTTCCCCACTTATGATGGGGGGTTGGCTTCTGTGCTGTGTTTTTGATTATATATGTCCAATTAAATAATTTCTGTGTTTGGTAACCTTTGTAAGTGTTATATTATTTGTGGTGTTTTTACTAGTTTTGTTTTTAGAAGTACTTCCCCTGATATTGGGTTTAGGCACCACTCATAGACCATTCCCAGGATCTGACACATTGTGTGGGGTTATTATCTAAAATGGTTGGGGATGACACCTGTCCTAAAAACGAAAACTGTAACCTATTTATGGTGTATTTTTAACTTTACTAGAATTGACACCAGCTTCCAATAAGCCAGTAAAATAGGTGGCGACCTTTGCTGTGGTATGTATTGACCATTTTAAAACAAGGGTCAAATTTCATGTGGTTACCCCATAAAGTGTTCTTTACTATTACTGTTTCATACACAAACAAAAATTATAAACAATTGCCTATAATGTGAATGGATACAGATCCACTCACCTGGCCTTCTACCCAACCCTAACCCTCCGTCCTCTTACCCCATGAATTTTATGTTTGACCCCTTTGCTTGACACCTTCTTTTAAGCTGACATTCCTGGCCGCTTCCAGTCTAGCCCTGGCTTCCCTTCACCTGTTTTTAACTCAATAATTAGCCAGTGAGCTTATGGCAATCATGACATACAAACTCACTACATAGTGACAGAACTAGTGTACCTCCTGTAAGCCTCCAGGATATGTCAATTAAGCCAATGCTCAGATTAACCCAACTAAGATCACGTGGCAGGAGGTGGGTGATTATTGTGTCATACATGGATGGAGGAGGTGAGGTAGGGTGGCCTTTTGTTCAAAATGACATAGCTAATTTTTATTGGATATTTTTTAAATTTCATAGGTATAACACATACCTATGAAATGTTAAAAAATGTCCAATAAAAATATTTTAAAAATGGAAATTTCACAGGGTCAAGTTACACTACTATGGAATATTAACGTGGTGTGAATGAAGTATAGGAGTGGATTTCTAAAACTGAAGAGTGCAAAATCTGGTGCAACTCTGCATAAAAACCAATTGGCTTCCAGGTTTTATTGTCAAAGCTTAATTGAAGAAGCTGATGTTAGAAGCTGATTGGCTAGCATGCACAGCTGCACCAGATTTTGCACTCTCCAGCTTTAATAAATCAACCCCATAATGTCTTGCCTTTACATGACCACATTCTCAGTTATTGCTGATCTATTTATTAGTAAGCAAATCCCTCTCAAGCTAGCATTAGACACCCACAAATCCTTTTTATTCTGTCTAGTCTATAGTCTCTTTTACTTTAAAACAGAGCACTGGTAAGGAAATATGTGGGTAGCAAATACGTACTTACAGGTATGCCACTTAACTTCCCTTACCAGCTTATCTCAAGAGATAAATGACTTTCCTCCTACACGGGGAATATGAGGTTCCTTTTATACGTTCAATAACAGAGCCCAATCTGATCTCGCTCAAACAACAAACACACTAGAGAAGCCAGCTATTTAACCAAACAACAACATCTGCCCACAAAATTACCTCTTATGAAATATAAAAAAGTTATTGCTATTACATAAACATCTCAATCCAAATAATGCATTGTTAAGAACAGAGAAAACAAGTAAATGTTTAATTGTTGTTATTAAACAGATTGTATGTTCCTAAAATATTATACATGGTGTGCAGAGCCTAGTAATTATTCTGTTGGCAACCGCAAATGTTTAAAGAGAACTTCACTAACCTGTGTATGGCATTGGCCAGTACATTATGTACATGCAGATGGATGCTTGCCCGGTGCCCCTCCTTTGCCCAAGGCTGGTATGCTTTTGGACTGGTTTGGTGCATTTTTTCAGAGCAAATAAAATGTACTTTATCTTTAGGGTAAACTATTTTCAATTACACACATTATTATTATTCTTATTATTATACAGGATTTATATAGCACCAACAGTTTGCACAGCACTGTGTATTGTTACAATACAAGTCGATACAGGAGGAATCAGGGAACTCTGCTAAAGAATGTGCTATTCGTGATAAAAAAAAAATAGGTGTCACTTTTTTAATGGTGATATGTTTTCAGTTCGTGTCAGTTGTATGAAGTCCTATAAATGCACCGTGAAAAAAACATTAAATATGTGTTAAAGCATGCCTTTTTATAATTGTCTATTAGACCCCATACACACTATGCAACGTTTGTTTGTCTGATCTCCTTAAGGCCCCTTTCACACTTGTGCAATTGAAAGTCGTGTGATTTTGCCGTGATTTTACTTTTTTGCCTCAATTCTGATGTGACTTAAAGCAATGCCTGTGTAATCCTGAGGTCTATGGACCTCAAATCGCATCAAAGTCAGACCAAAGTAGTGCAGGGACTACTTTAAAGTCGCTGCGACTTGCAGTCGCACAGATATGAATGGTACTCATTGGAAATCATGGGGTACGACTTGGCATGTGACTTTGCAGTCCCAAGTCGCAGGACAAGTTGCACAAGTGTGAAAGGGGCCTTAGATTTACCAAAACCATGTAGTGCAAAGGCCTGCCTGATTGCATACAAATTTAAATTGAAGGTTTGACCTCATATTATATGGTTTTGATAAATCTAAAGAAAATTGCATAATGTGTATCCGGCTTTACAAACAAGCCTTAGATATGCATTAACTGCAGGCAACTTGAAGGTGATTTATTTTTTCATCTTGAATAGAGTAGGGGGGTTATAATCCATGTCCGTTTTTTTTTTTTTTTTCTTGTTTTGCCATCTGTGCCCATTGGGGAGATTTACCTTCCTATCCCATAGTCAAAACTGAAAGTGAGACAATGCCCCCCAGCTCACCAGAACTAGTGTGCCCATTTTAAGATTTTCTCCCTATTACTGTCCTGGGGTCAACCCAAAATTTTGGATTTTCTTTTACGTTCACTTTCAATGATAATAGTAAACAGGAAATATAGAGGGAGTGAATCTCCCTAACAGGGGTAGAAGTAGCAATACAAATCTGACAGGGGTTCTAATCCCACCCAACCCTCTATCCAAAACTAAAGAAAAAAAACATTTTTCCTTTAGGTATACTTTACGCAAGGTATCACAACACACAGAACACACACACACTTATACTTGCATTCGATTCACTCCCCAATGGTACTTCTGGGTATGGGGGGAGCATTTGACTCTTTCACTTTCCTCTAACTATTTAGCACTGGCTGTCTGAGCAGACAATCACCAGACCCAAGAGCTGTCACTTGAGTTATGGAGAGAGCCCAGTTTAAAGAGGAAGTAAACCCAGATAGGGTTTACTTTCTCTACATTCCCCTGTAAACTAGAAGCATAATGGGCTACTATGCATCACATAGTAGCCTATTATGTGCCACTTACCTGCAAACAAAGCCTGAGACACTCCCGCGCATGCACGTGATAGCTGCCAGTCACGGCACAATCACAGTGGTGAAACGGCCATTCTTCACTGCGCATGTGCCGAAATGACGTTAGCACATTTACTACCCTGCATATCTCCTGAACTGTGCAGGTTTGGGAGATATGCAGGGCACCTAGAGGTAAGCCTTATTATATTATATTATTGACAACCACTTTAAGCTCCAACAGGACCAAACCAGAGTTTACACAAGGTTTTCTTTTACTGTTCTCCAGTGTGCCAGCAGGTTGGCAGGAAAGCAAATAAAAGTGAAAATGGAATTCAGGGCTGGCAAAAAATAGGCAGTTGACCAGTGGGTTTAATCTTATATGTCGGCCAGATGGGATGGTGCACATGCCACTGCTGGCATGCTTTAATTCTAGGCAGTACCAAAAATGACCCGTGTCATGTTAGGTGGGCAGTATTACTGCCAAATGAGACCCATTCAAATAAATGGAGCCATGCCACAATCACCTTGCAGCCCCATGTAATGCACTTGGTTGTAGCACAGTGCTGCAGGCTTTCAGGGGTTAAGTCAGGCACCTGGGAGGTGGCATATCACCTCCCAGCTGCCTGTCAACTGCCCCCTGAAAAGTGATCAATTGCAGATCACTTTTCAGAGGGAAGCTAAATGTAAAAAAGGCCTTGAAGAAATTTACCCTCACTTCCTGTGTTGTTGACAATGTTTTGCCAGACAGGAGGTGGGGCAAATTCTTCAACAGCAAAAAGACAGAAATAAAATAAACTTTAATAGAGTAGGAAAAAGTTAAGCCCAGTACACACTATCAGTTCTTTTCAGTGCAGCGACTTCAACCAGAGCTGTTGTGTTCTGACAGGAGGACGCCCCCCGCCAGAACACTCCTGTCAGCGCTCTCAGCCATTGACTGATCATAAGCCGGCCGGCAGACCTTTTTTGGGCATGAGCCATTGACAGAAGCTGGCCAAAAGCCGTCTTCTGTTGAACTAGTTGCCATACACATGGGCCAAATGTTGGCCAGTTTTTATTGAACTGGCCGATGTCGCCCGACATTCGGCCCATGTGTACTAGGCTTTAGAATCCTTGTCAAAGTTTAGGAGCTGCTACAGTTAGGTGAGCTTCCTACCTAACCTGTCCCCTTCCCCTCCTGCCACAGTCAATCCAACTACAGCATTGAAGGAGACAGCTGATTCCTAACTGCAGCTTGTCTTGGCTGTGAACACTTTCCCAAGACAAAGGCAAGAAGAATGCAGAGGAGTGGGAAGTGTAAGCAATTGCATTGCTCTTGCCATTGCTTGCCTCAGGAAAGTGTTCAGAGCCATGACAAGCTACAGCTATGAATGAACCATTTCCTTTAAATCTGCTGTCGAATTGGCCCTGGCAGGAGGGGAGGGGGCAGGTTGGTAAACATAACTTAGGTTTAGGGTTAGAAAACAATTAGAAAAATGGGACAAGGAACTACATGTACTTTGTCCGATAAGGGACAGAAAATGTAAAATACAAATTATAATGATAGATCTTTCTTTAAGAAGATCACAGGCACATAGCTGTTTATTAGATAACGTCTCAAATCTTTCTCACCTTTCAAAAAAGCAAATGATAGCAAGTAATCAAATTCTATCATGTCACTGACGGAGATATGAGATGAAGTGTATATTAAACAAGACCAAGCAGGTCTAATGATACAATCTGAATCTTTTTGGACACTCCAGTTTTTGTGTATCAGATGTCACACATTTGGTCTGCTATTTTTATACACCAACATTTCTAAACACCCACTTCAGTTCTAGTTCCCAGCACAAGTCTGGGACGGAGACCAAACATGCCATGCTGGAGAAGCAGACACTGCTTTACTAATCAGGGAATGTGATACTGTAGGGCAAAGAGAAATGAGATTATTGCACCTTATGATACTGATGAGCAGGGCTGAAAATTAAGAGCATTTTAATGTTATTGTAAGCATATAAAAAACTGTGGAGAGTTACTATCCAAACACATATATACAATGATCATGGCGTAAATGGTGTCTGCATATTTGCTGAGGTCCACCGGAGGCGGCAATGATACTACTGACAGCTGTGTGTCTGAGGACAAAGATGAGGGGTTGGCTCAATCCCAGGCCAGTCACATTTTCCCTACTGCGGTAATAATTTGGTATTCAGTGTTCTGCCCAGTCTTCATACATTCTGTAGATGTTACTTGATTATATGTATTTATCCAAGATATATTAAAAAGCACACACACACACATTTAATTCCTAGTTTAGAGCATGCTGTGTATGCTAGTTAAGCCTTAGTAACTGGGGGAAAAATTATGTAAGGTGGCGCACTGATGGGAGACACCAGATGTAAGGGGGCACACTGATGGGAGACACAAGATGTAAGGGGGCACACAGATGGGAGACACCAGATGTAAGGGGGCACACTGATGGGAGAAACAAGGTGTAAGGGGGTACTCTGATGGGAGACACCAGATGTAAAGGGGCACACTGATGGGAGACACAAGATGTAAGGGGGCACTCAGATGGGAGACACCAGATGTAAGGGGGCACACTGATGGGAGACACAAGGTGTAAGGGGGTACACTGATGGGAGACACCAGATGTAAGGGGGCACACCGATGGGAGACACCATATGTAAGGGGGCACACTGATGGGAGACCCCAGATGTAAGGGGGCACACTGATGCAGAAACCTGATATAAAGGGGCACTCTGATGGGAACACTTCATGTAAGTGGGCACTCTGATGGGGATACTTCATGTAAGGGGGCACACTGATGGGATACACCAGATGTAAGGGGGCACACTGATGCAGAAACCTAATGTAAGTGGGTACTCTGACGGGAATACCTGAAATAAGATTGCACTCTGATGGGATCACCTGATATAAGAGAGTACTCTGACAGTGGGAACTGATTTATGGGGGTAGTCTGATGGGGGCACCCAATGTAATGAATTACTCCGGTAGGGTGACCTGATGTAAGGAGGAACACTAATGAGGACATTTATATTTTCAAAGCATTACCAGAGTGTGTGGAAAAAACAGTAACAAAAGCGCCAGAGAGAAAGGCCTGCGCCAGAAAAAGGAAAGTAGACACATACAATCTTTCTGATTCATAGCACATACTTGAGATACAAACCTCGGCCAGAAGAAAATTTTAGTGACCAGAACTCCTTGAATTTGAATTCATTGCCCCTGCTTTAAAGAGTATGTAAACCAAACATTTCACATTCCTGATATGTGCCTGCTGTACTGTGTACTTGTATGAAAAAGTATCCTGTTCTCTTTGTATTGCTTCTTTTGAGTGAAATCCCTGGTGTTTCTGCCAGCCCCTTTGCTTTCCTATTAAAAACTGACAATGTTAAGCAAGAGAACACACCGTGGACAGTTCTCTAACTATGTGGGAACTCAGCCTGCTCTCCTCCAATGATCAGACTTGTCCTGACCACCCCCCCCCCCTGCACAGATAGCCATTCACTGAGAAGCTCAGTGTGCTGCTGTTTCTCCTGCCCCAGCTCTTATGTAGCTGAGAACAGAGGGTATGTGATCACTTATAAAAAAGGGGAAAAGGTATTTATAAAGTGTTTTTATATCTATACACAAATGTTGTGTCTTTAATTTACAATCAGTTACTTAGCTGTTCATATTTGCTTGCATACTCAGGTGTCAGGGCCATTGGATTCTACAGCATTGTACAATGCTGTCAATCTAACAATGAAAGCTTTCTTGCAGGAGGGGAGAGTGTGTTCCTTTATTACGTAGCGTCCATCCACACTAGAGCGTTTTGTTGCACAATTCCCAAACCACTAAAACACTTGAGGTGAAAAATCCCATTATTCATTCACACCTTAGCATTGCATTGTTTGTTGTCTGTCATGTGAAGCCTGAAAAAGTACATGAGCTTCTATGGTGCAGAATTGTGTGTTTGTGGTCCCAGAGACTTGGGGAGTGCTTTGAAACCATGAGTTTACGCTCATTTTTCAGGCACTACCATTTTACAATTTCTGGAGTAAAAAATGCATGGTTCACCCCTGCACTAGTTGCATGTTAAAACACAAAATTGTGCGTACATACTGTAGTGATATAGTAGTGGGATGATGATAATTAATTATTATAATTATTCTAGTCTAGTCTAGTAACACAGTTCTTTTGATATGTAAAGTTCAACTTGCTTGCCAGCTGTGTCAGGCCATAAATCATAGCCTACAGTACACACCTATGTACACATTAAAAAGACTGTGTGTATGTATATGTGTGTATGTATCTATATATATATATATATATATATATATATATGCATGCAGTTGTGCTCATACGTTTACATACCCTGGCAGAATTTTTGATTTCTTGGCCATTTTTCAGAGAATATGAATGATAACACAAAAAACACTTCTTTCACTCCTGGTTAGTGTTTGGTTGAATCAATTTATTATCAATCAACTGTGTTTACTCTTTTTAAATCATAATGACAACAGAAACTACCCAAATGACCCTGATCAAAAGTTTACATACCCCAGTTCTTAATACCGTGTATTGCCCCATTTGACATCAATGACAGCTTGGGGTATTTTGTGGCATTTGTGGATGGTAAAGCTGCCCATCTCTCTTGGCTAAAATGTCTCCAGTTCCTGGAAATTCTTGGCTGTCTTGCATGAACTGCACGTTTTAGATTTCCCCAGAGTGGCTCAATGATATTGAGGTCAGGAGACTGAGATGGCCACTCCAGGACCTTCACTTTATGTCTGACAGGTCGACTTTGCCTTGTGTTTCGGATCATTGTTATGTTGGAATATCCAAGTACGTCCCATGAGCAGATTCCTGGGTGATGAATACAAATGCTCCTCCAGTATTTTTTGATAATATACTGCATTCATCTTGCCATCAATTTTGACCAAATTCCCTGTGCCTTTGTAGCTCACACATCCCCAAAACATCAGTGATCCACCTCCGTGTTTCACAGGCCTTGTTGACTCCTCTCCAAATTAAACATTTATGATTGTGGTCAAAAAGTTCAATTTTGGTCTCATCACTCCAAATGACTTTGTGCCAGAAGGTTTGAGGCTTGTCTCTGTGCTGTTTGGCGTATTGTAAGCAGGATACTTTGTGGCATTTGCGTAGTAATGGCTTTCTTCTGGTGATTCCACGTATACTATGTATCTATTATGGATTTCTGTTTTTAACTATTAGCATGTTATTTTACATGCCTTTTATTGTTCACCACTAATAAACTTTAACGTTTTATTTTGTTTGTTAATTATGTTGTGATAGCACCGCAAAAATCCCCACTTCCAAATTAGATCCTTTGTGGTCAATTTATTTTCAATTAGCCACACAACATGTTTTCAGAGAGTCCTGTATTTAACCTGAAGTTATTTATGGGGTTTTCTTTGCATCCCGAACAATTTTCTTGGCAGTTGTGGCTGAAATTTTAGTTGGTCTACCTGATCGTGCCCTCATTTTCCACTTCTTGATCAGAGTTTGAGCACTGCTGATTGGCATTCTCAATTGCTTGGATATCTTTTTATATCCCGTTCCTGTTTTATACAGTTCAACTACCTTTTCCTGCAGATCCTTTGACAATTCTTTTGCTTTCCCCATGACTCAGAATCAAGAAACGTCAGTGCAGCACTGGATGAAAGATGCAAGGGTCTATCAGGAGTCCAGAAACTCATTGACCTTTTATACACACACACACACTAATTACAAGCAAACAGATCACAGGTGAGGATGGTTACCTTTAGTAGCCATTCAAACCCCTTTGTGTCAACTTGTGTGCATGCTACCAGGCCAAAATGACCAGGGTAGGGTTTTGATCAGGGTCATTTGGGTACTTTCTGTTGTCATTATGATTTAAAAAGAGTAAACATAGTTGATTGATAATAAAGGGTTCAGCCAAACACTAACCATGAGTGAAAGAAAGGCTTTTGTGTTATCATTCATATTCTCTGAAAAATGGCCAAGAAATCATAAATTCTGCCAGGATATGTAAACTTATGAGCACAATATATATACAGTTGTATGCAAACGTTTAGGAACCCCTGTCAATTTCTATGATTGTCATTTATAAATATTTTGGTGTTTGGATCAGCAATTTTATTTTGATCTATCGAATAACTGAAGAACACAGTAATATTTCAGTAGTGAAATGAGGTTTATTGGATTAACAGACATTGTGCAATATGCATCAAAACGAAATTAGACAGGTGCATACATTTGGGTACCCTTGTCATTTTGTTGATTTGAATACCTGTAACTACTTATAACTGATTAATTGGAACACACAATTGGTTTGGTGAGCTCATTAAGCCTTGAACTTCATAAACAGGTGCATCCAATCATGAGAAAAGTTCTTTAAGGTGGCCAATTTCAACTTGTTGTTCTCTTTGACTCTCCTCTGAAAAGTGGCAACATGAAGGCCTCAAAACAACTCTCAAATGACCTGAAAAAAAAGACTGTTCTACATTATGGTTTAGGGGAAGGCTACAAAAAGTTATCGCAGAGATATAAGCTGTCAGTGTCCACTGTGAGGAACTTAGTGAGTAAATGGAAGACCACAGGCACAGTTATTTTTAAGGCCAGAAGTGGCAGGCCACATAAAATATTGGAGAGGCAAAGGCGAAGGATGGTGAGAACGGTCAAAAACAGCCCACAGACCACCTCCAAAGACCTACAACATCAACTTGCTACAGATGGGGGTCACTGTGTATCGTTCAACAATTCAACGCACTTTGCACAGGGAGAAGCTGTATGGGAGAGTGATGCGAAAGAAACCTTGCACATACGCCACAAACGGAGTCGCTTGAGGTATGCAAACACACATTTGAACAAGCCAGCTTCATTTTGGTCATAACAAGGGGCATTATGCATGGCGGCAAAAGAACACAGCGTTCCAAGAAAAACACTTGCTACCCATAGTAAAATTTGGTGGAGGTTCCATCATGCTGTGGGGCTGTGTGGCCAGTGCCGGTACTGGGAATCTGGTTAAAGGTGAGGGTCGCATGGATTACACTGAATATCAGCAGATTCTTGAGAATAATATAGAGGAATCAGTCACAAAGTTGAAGTTACGCTGGGGCTGGATATTTCAACAAGACAACGACCCAAAACACTGCTCAAAATCTACTCAGGCATTTAGGCAGAGGAACAAGTACAATGTTCTGGAATGGACATCCCAGTCCCCAGACCTGAATATCATTGAACATCTGTAGGGTGATTTGAAGAGGGTTGCCGTGATCGGCAACCATCAAACCTAACTGAACTGGAGATGTTTTGTAAGGAATGGTCCAAAATACATTCATCCAGAATACAGACATTCATTGCAGGTTATAGGAAATGTCTCAAGGCTGTTATTTCTGCTAAAGGAGGCTCTACTAAATATTGATGTGATTTTTCTGTTGGGGTGCCCAAATTTATGGACCTGTCTAATTTTGTTTTGATGCATATTGCACATTTTCTGTTAATCCAATAAACCTCATTTCACTACTGAAATATTACTGTGTCCTTCAGTTATTTGATAGATCAAAATGAAGTTGCTGATCCAAACACCCAAATATAAATGACAATCATGGAAATTGTCAGGGGTTCCTAAACTTTTGCATACAACTGTATATATCTATCTATATATATATATATATATATATATATATATAGTATCCTACATATATTGGCCAATATATACTATACTTGCAAGAAAAAAGCTTCTAAATCTCCTGGCTAAGTTCACGATCAAGTGCAAATGGGAGGCGTAAGCTGGAGGCTTATGAGGTGACCAAGTTTTATTGCCTTTGCATAATAAAGAAAATGAAGTCACTCAGCTGGCTATGAGAAGAAGAGACTTGTCTAATGATTCAATATACTAGTCGACACACCCGCTGAACAAACGAACGACAATACGAACCACTACCCCAAATTTCGATTGAAGAACGGTTTGTCGCTTTATGTATCAACTTTATGTCTAAAGACTAAAAAAAACGAACGGTTTTCTAAACGTTAAATCAAGTAAGTCGGGAAACTAAGTTCGTGTTGACGGTGTTACGTATCGGTCGACTCACTGAAGTAAAAGAAATAATACGTTTCCGTTATTTTGAACCAGTGGAGTATTCGGAGGTCGAATGCGGAGGGTAAACGTGAACTAGCACTTGAATCG
>BLSH010320286.1:441583-465039 GCA_018402905.1 Glandirana rugosa | reverse complement strand
TTCCCTGATCCCTTAAAATGTAGATATTATCAGTGAGTATACAAATAATACCATGCAATACCATCTTTTAACTTTTTTTGTGATAACTATAGCTCAGACCAGAGACCTCTAAGAACAGAATAGATTGCTGCCTGTGCTGAAAACACATATAAGCCTTTAGCCAGCGGGGCTTTCGGTTATTACAGTAATTGCAAGGAGATCAACTGCTGCCATTTCTTTAGCTAATATTTTTGCTGTGCACCTGAGGGACGTCAGGTGTATCTCTAGGGGGAAGGCTGAATGAAAGCTACCTCTGTGGAAACAAAATGAAAGTTGCTTAACCTTCACTCTTCCACACCGACATTCTGATGATTCTTGAGGCTTGCATATTATTATTGTTTTATGATGCAAATGTTGCGATACTAAGGAATGATTTCTGCATTATATTTTTACAGAGTAATGGGGTTTATGTATTATAATTGCATTTGTTGGCATGGAATAAGCAGAATTAAGCCAAAAATTAAAAATAAAATGCTTGCACTCTAGCTCTTTATTCCCATTAAAAGCAATTTAATGCACAATTAGCAACAACATAGCTACACCCCATTTAAGAAAAAGGAAATGCAGTCTGATTGAATGTTATTTTTTTGTTTTTGGGTGTTTTTGCATTCATAAGTTTCACAACCCTTCACTACCATTTAAGACATTATATTATTTAACTCTCCCTTCTCCATATTACAAATTTGGAATTTTTCTTTTGGTATAGCAAGTAGCTTTTTCATCAGTTACTTGCTCCTCCTTCCTCACCTAGGTGAAGATGGCACAGTTTTTGGTCCACCTTCAATCTGCTGAATTTAAGATGGTGGAGCAGGAACAAAAAGCAATGGCGAAGACTTTGGTTTCTATGAAGACAGCGCTAAACCTCTTGGGCTGGTAAGTATGTGTTTTTTTTAGGTTGTCAGCTACAGAACTTGTAGCTGCTGACATTTACTTTTGGACAGCTGGGTTAAATCTATCTTTAACCCTTATATTTTATAATTGCCTTAATGCAGGCTGTGACAAGTATCCAAATTAAAATTAAGTGGATTTTGTACAATATAAATATGACCCATTTTAAGTGGTGAATGATAAAAGATCACATAATCTGTTGTAATCTTTGCTTTTATACATCCTCAAAAAGCAGCAAAATTAGCACCAAAAAGAAGCCTTTGAATTCTGTGTCTTCCAGTCAAAAGATAAGTTAAGCTTCCCTGGCTGTGTAATTGCTGGCTGGTACTGTTTTATTAATCAGATCCTTGATATTCATTATAGGAAATTGGTACTATGGGAATTGTGTAGGCTGCTGTTGTGAACCATCATCTGAAAATGCTAGTAGTCTGGCTGCTTTGTGGATAAAATAGCTTCAACACCTTCAGAGTCACTGGCCCAAAACAAGTTGTAGAGAAGAATTCACAATTTTGTGATGCAGGCTCCATACTTCTATGGATTCTGGTTTCCTTTAATATACATTAGGGCAGATGGGCCTAGGAAGTTACATGCATGTGTTTAGTGCATTAAAATACAGTGCTCAAAATATAAAAGATATGTGCTGTCTCATGTGAATCAATAAAGTGAAATATTGTGAACAACCACAAAAATTACCACCTTGGGATTAAACAAACATAATGACATAATGTGAAACCTAATTCATCAGAAAATAGTTCATAAAAAAAAAATATGTATATCATCAGTTCATTAGAAAAATACACATATAAAGTGTCCTGGTGATTTCATTTCAATCAATGTTCAAATCATTCAATAGAATCAAATGAACCACTTCCAGTGAAAAAATATTCAATCCTTTTTTTTACAAATGTCATTAAATGTGCCACTTACCAGATCCCAATGATCTCCAAGTTATAATAGATCATATATTGCATAAGGTAACCATATATATGGATTCCTCCTGTGTGTAATCCCACCTCCTGGATGGATCACTCCTTCAGCCTCCTAATCAGCTTCCCAACCCTGCACACTCCAGCCTGGGCTCGCTTGATGCTCTCCACTTGATATATGTGTGGGGATTAAACATAGGGAAGACTCATTGCAGAATACATTTAAAAAAGGTTTATTTGACCTAAAATAGTACACTTAAAGCAACTAGGATAAATTAAAGCAATAGAGAGGGTAGTCCAACCAAGAGATCATCAACAAGTATGGTCCACCACATGACAGCTCCCATCTCCTTCCAACGTGTTTCCCCGTAATAGGCTACATCTGTTTATAATGGGGAAACATGTTGGAAGGAGATGGGAGCTGTGATGTGATGATCCATACTTGTTGATGATCTCTTGGTTGGATTACCCTCACTATTGCTTTAATTTATCCTAGTTGCTGTAAGTGCATTATTTTAACTCAAATAAACCTTTTTTTAAATGTATTCTGCAATGAGTCTTCCCTATGTTTAAACCCCACACATATATTGAGTGGAGAGCATCAAGCGCGCCCAGGCTGGAGTGTGCAGGGTTGGGGAGCTGATTAGGAGGCTGCTGGAGTGATCCATGGAGGAAGTCGGGTTACACACAGGAGGAATCCACATATCTGGTTACCTTATGCAATATATGATCTCTTATAACTTGGAAATCATTGGGATCTGGTAAGTGGCACATTTAATTACATTTGAAAAAACGGATTGAATATTTTTTCACTGAAAGTGGTTCACTTGATTCTATTGAAGGATTTGAACATTGATTGAAATGAAACCACCAGGACACTTTATATGTATATTTTTCTAATCAACTGATATACATTTTTTTTTTTTTTTCATTATTTTTTTTTTTTTTTTGATGAACTATTTTCTGATGTTATGTAATTATGTTTGTTTAACCACAAAGTGGTAATTTTTGTGTTTGTTCACAAAATATCACTTTATTGATTCACATGAGACAGCTCATATCTTTTATATTTTGAGCACTGTATCTTCACCTCCTCATATTCAAGGAGTAGTAAAAGTGCAGCAGTCTTACTTATATTTAGCACAAGTTTTTTTTATACTATTAGTTCATTGAAATGCCAAATCTTTGAAGAAGATAAATTACCAGTGACCTTTACTAGTCATTTATTAATAAGGCACATTGGGGTTGAATTACCAAAGGCAAATAGGCTGTTTTGTCCTAGCTTAGTGAATGTGGTGAAAGTTCACTTTGCAAAGAATACCCAATCACCTGGCAAAAAAAAATAAAAATAATTATGCGCACGATTGGATGATGGTAGTTGGCAGAGCTTCACCTCATTCATTAGGCTAAAGAAAATTCCCCTGCAAAGCGAATAACCTATTTGCCCTTTAGTAAATCAACCCCACTGACTTTGACTTAGAGTATTCTTAGCAAAAGGAATATAACTAGTGAAGACAAAAAGGGCATGGTTGCCTATTGAAAATAAAGCATAGAGCATTTTTACTCCCTATGAGAAAAAAAATCTTTATTCCAATCTATGTCCCCTCCTCTAATGCTTGATGACACCCTTCCTAAAACTTTCGTTCCACAGTCAGCTTCTCTTCTCATAAATGAATGATGAACCCTATTAATTGGATTCATTTAAATGCTGATAGCTGGATAAACCATCAGTTTAATATAGCGCTGCCATAGCCTCTTACAACACAAGGAAGGAGCATGCCTGCAGCTCATCAAATTAACATGCAATTAATTAACAAATAGATATGACAGTAAACTGCTGCTGCTCCTGAAGGTGCCCATAGGGGACCTGGTAGGGAGGAAGCTGGAGAGTTAAACTGACTATTATATTCTTTATTCTGCAATATGTCTCATACAATATTCCATCTCTGCAGTTTCACACTGAATAATGCCTGACTACTTCATTAAGTGAAGCTATAGGGGGAAAATGTGAATCTAATCTGCTATATGCCAAAGTTCAGGGAATGTATTCTCAATGGAGGTATATCAGATTTGTTCTTGAAATATTATAAATCAGCTACTGAGATGCAGAAAGTTTATGAAGTATTGCAGTGAATCACAAGTCACAAAATTTAAAATGAACAGTTATACAAAAAGTTTGAGATTTATACTAATTTCTAAATTACTTTACTGTATTAGGCTGGTATTACACGGCGGTCCAATCAGGTCTGCCTGTCAGTTTTTCAGGCGAACGTGATCCAACCAGCAGTTGTTCTCTAAGGAGCGGTGGATGTCACCGAACATGAAGCAGCTGAAACCCGCCTACATCCAATCATGTCCATCAAAGACAGATCCATTCACCGTCCAGCGGATCAGATGGAAATGGACAGGCGGTCTGTTTCCATCCGACTGCCCATAGAGAACAGTAGGGCTGTGTCCATGTCCACTCTGCATAGTGCAGGCGCATTATGGAGTCCGCCCCATGTGAAAGGGGCCTTAATGAGTTTTTAAGTCACAGAAGGTACACTAAGTCCACCTCTTTATTGTTTAGAGGAAATAACCATGAACCCTTTTTATGGCTCAAAAATATGTTTCAGATGCTGTCAACCATACTGTAATGCCTTTAGCTTTGGGGTATTAAGATATTATTATCTTGGATTGGGTGATATCCCTAAGGGAGCAACCAAGGTGATTAAAAATTGAGGTATCAACTTAAGCAGTCATTCAAGTAAAAATCCCAAGTACATTAATCTATTCCACATAACACATTGTTTATGTAGCCATGACCATGGTGCACAAGGTTGCGGGATCATGCGAAAGATGCTTCCTTCTGACACTGGAATAAAGGAGCCCAGGGAAAACCCAACCTTTTCTTCCTCAACTACATTGATAAAGGCCCAGAGTTTTAAAATGAATCAAGGAAACTATTTTTTTTTAGTTACCCACATTGCAATGAATGAAAATCTGATTAGTTGCCAGTGGGTGATGTACTTTGAACATGAAAACTGCTATTTGCACTATATTATTGAATATGAGACTAATATCATATTTTTAAGGATCTCCTTCAATAATCATATACAAGATTCTAGAGAAAGATAACTGGAGAGGAACTGGAAGTGTAGTATCAAGAAAATAATTACTAATGGTTTTATATTATTTATGAAACTAAACTTTGCTCTACTTCTCTTTATGTTTAATGCACATATATTTTTGAGACGTCTAAGTGTTGCAATCCATGACCGCAAAGAATTTGTGCCCAATTTTGGGACATTGAATCATAAAAGTATAAAAGTATAAAAAAAAGATCTTCAGAAATAGTGAAAAGTCTAAGGGTCTCCTAAAATTATCATCAATCGTCACCAACATCTGACAATCGTTGTCAACATTTCACCAATGACCAAAAAGACTGCTTGACTTGCACCTTTTCTATTATAAATACCTATGTCAATCATCCAATAAATTGAGACAGTCCCAGCATACATTTGGTGTCTGATCTCCTGTACTGCAGTATATGTCTTTGAATTAGGCCTCACTGAATAACTGTGGACAGATACATAGCTGTACCTGTACTTCTAAAGAAATCCACGACAGAAGTAAGTCACCTATCAACTCCAGACCAAAAAGTATCACCCTCCAATAAAAGCTACAGTGTCAATCTTAAAATTAGAATCTCCACATATGCTTCCACAAAAATCTTCCAAATACCCTACAAAGTGCCTTATAACTTGCTGTAGCAGACCTTACACACCCCGATTCCTCCTGTCAAAAATAGATACATCTATCTTATATGATTTAAGTTGTACATATCTTCTGTCATATCTCATACTGCAAGAAACTTCGCTTGGAAATGCCATGATTTTACATTGTATCCTTAAGATGGTTAAGGTCAATTTTGCAATTGACAGAAGAAGGAGGAATATAATCTGATGGGTTTGACAGTGATGGAATTAAAGCAGATGACAAATGCTATTATAATGCTTTTACAGCTACAAGATGAATGTGTGATGAGATGATAATAGAGCGGGTGAGGAGCCGACTGGACCAACGTGGCATACATTTAGGAAACAATCAAAGGGACAGAGGCAGGAATAGAGTGGATTGAGGAGACGAGTCTACCTAGAGATAAATAGAGGAGATATAGACTCTCTCAACAATTAAGAGCTCCAGATCATATAAACTAAATGCTTACTTGCAATGCTTCTGATTTACAACAAAATTCGCTCTGAATTGGAGACTCCCTTTAAAAAGCATACCAACAACATGTTCATGTTTGAATAAAAAAAAAATCCTCTGTAATTAAAAATTAAGCTAAAATTGCTATATAAATAATTGCTACACAAACCATTTCAGTCAATGTTTCTGTATTTTAAAAATGCATTTTCTATTTCAATCTGCAGCCAGCTATGATCTTCTAAAAATAGGAAAAAATTCAAATAGTTTTCCTTGACACCAGAGCAACAGTACTGTGTGTACAGGACTCCCCAGAATTCCCAACCCCCTCTCTGAATTTACTTTTATTATGGCTATATGAATATAGCAAAATGCTTCCACTTAGCTGTTACTTTCAGAAAGTGCTGCTAATGCTTAATCAGTATAAGAAAATAAGGATCTGTAATCGGTTTTCTAAAACCCTTACAATGTAAATACTGTAGCTGACCTGCAAATTTTGTTTTAGTGATGAGAGAGAAATATTTTAGTAGTACAACCATTTATACCACATTTCCATTCCATTTCTCTCACTGAAACCAAACTAAGAGTGCCACCAGTGGCGGCCGCTCCATAAGGGGCTCCCCATCCATGCGTCTGGCCCTCTGATCTGCACACAGGGCGCCGGAAGCATGGATTCCAATGAAGGGGTGTTTTTTTTTAAGAATGTGATTAGAGCTGGAAGCTCTAATAGGTTTAAAAAAATGGTGGGCTGGGGGCGCAGAGCACTGTGCTCCGAGCCCACCCACTCGTGTGGCAATAGCGAATGAATATTCGCTATTTACACACCAATTCTCCTCCCGCCCAGTCAGGAAGCCCCTAGACTAAGACTCCCTGGCCAATCGTGTCTCAGGACACACTTCCTGTTCCTGCGGTTGGGAGGAGGATGTCCAACTGCGAGATTGGCGAAACAGCCCTGGCTCTTCCCACCCCCTAATGCAGCAGATATGTGGCACAATCAGTGTCTAGCGTCTCCCCTGTGATCACCACCGTTCATCTCCCGTGGCTGGGGGGTAGCTTTGTAGTGGACTATCGCCGCTCTTTTACTCCCGTCGTTGGTTGGGTATGTTGGCCAGTTATCGTTGCCATTTGTATCATCCCGCAGGGGGGGATGTGGTGGGGTATCATCAGCATTTGTATCCCACCTGTGGGGGGGTGGGTCAGCTGATCACCGCCTTTCGTCTTGGGGGGGTTGTGATGTTAGTTTGTGTGGCCTCCCCCCTCCAAAATTTTTAACACCAGCCGCCACTGAGTGCCACAATAATAATCACTTACATATCAAACATAGAAACCCCTACATTAGCTTGACCACCGTAAACATAAGCATCAGCAGCCGGACTTTGAAGTGGTATTAAACCCAAATTGGAATGGAGATGTATCATAAAATAGTTGTAGAACTAAAATATTTCTCTCGCATCACTAAAACAATAAAACAATACTCTAGTTTTGTAAAAAAAAAAAAAATCTTTGCAGGTCAGCTACAGTATTTACATTGTAAGGATTTTATCAAAGCGATTACAGATCCTTATTTTCTTATACAGATCTTTATTTTCTTATATTGATTAGGTATTGGTAGCACTTTCAACAGTTTCCCTTTGGGATTAATAAAGTTTTAAAAGAAAAAAAATGTTATATATTGCAGCTTACCAAACACTAGATATGGTGGTGCATTCGTTTTCTAGGCGCAGTCACATTATATCGCCATCGGTACATGTATTTCTTGTCCTAGAACAACTCTGATTTCACATACTTACAATTGTTTTCTTCATTCTTTTTTTCTTTAGAATTCATTGTTTTTACCTAGATAGAATTCTGTAACTGAGAGACAGGAAAAGCCTTGACTGTTTGTCACCTCTGCAACTGCAAAGGCTCCAGCAACACTTCTGTCTCCCTCATACAATGGTGCTAAGTGAATGTGACCTTTCCATCTCACATTTGTCTCCAAGTCTTTATCACTTCCATGACCACCCTCTCTGTCACTTTCATCCTGTCATTGGTACTTCTGTGACAAGTACTCATACAAGAACTTTTTACTTTCAGCCTTTGCCCAGGTCTTTTTCTCTTTCATTAATACCATCTCTGAATTTGTCTTACTTTGCTGTGTGCCTAGATTGAAAATCAGTTTGCACCAAAACTGATAGAATTACAATGCAGCAGGCTATTGATAACATGTCTGTACATAATTCACCCAAATTAGCTAAAGATTTGTGTACTTCCCTTACATACGCATATTTTGTTTTACTTCATATTTTCCACATCTACCTGCAGACCAAGCTGACAGAAAAAGGGATTGGGACAAATATGGATGCTGGCAAGGATGCATAGGCGTGCGCACAGGGTGTGCCAGGGCACACCCTAATCAGTAATATTATACATACATATATTGCGCTCGTGTATATATAGATGCCCTCGGGCAAACCCTGCACACTATATATTCATATATTAGTGCAAAAAAATGAAACAAAAATGAAAACAAGAAATTAATATGGGTACAAGATCAATAGTCCAAAAAAATCATAATCCACTGTAATGATGTTAATGCAGTGAAGGAATACAGATTCTGTCGGTAAGTAGTGTCTTAAACCGTGATCCACCACACCATCAACCAAGTGCACAAATCCTCCACCAATCAAGATATGCCCTTACCAGAACCCCTGGACCCCCCTATTATGGGGGGTCAGGGAACGCTTGCGTGGATATCAGGCTTCCACTCAGCCACAGGGGTTGATTTCCTCAGCGCCACCTCCCGGGTATGCCACCAATGTATTCTGCTCGGTAAAGATAAGAGGGCCACAATAGTCTAATAACATTTTAAAATTGAATTGAGAAAGTATTGCACTTACAGAAATCCAAAGGAATTTGTGCGAACACAAAACATGCACAGAGTCAGCGGCGACTTTAAAACAGCGCCACACCCTAATCAACCCGTGTGGCACAGATTCCCCCTGCTGTCCGGGCCCTCACTGTGTTTACTATGATTTGGTTTGTGAATGAACAGAAAGCTGCTCAGCACAGAGCACTTCCCATTTATTCACCAAAACGGACTGGGGAATCTCCGTCCTCAGTCTCTTTCTCTGTTTCAAAAATGAGACACCAGGGGTCTGTTTAGACCCCTGATATTTCGCCAAATGCCCTAAAAAATAAAGTATTAAAACGAAAAAGCTACTGACATGTCCACTGCTCTACTGACACTATTCCCTACCCTATTGATACTGTCCATTTTTTAATACATTTTAAAAAAAATTTTATATTTATTTATAAGAGTGTGGTGTCTGAAATATATATATATACTGTATATATATGTGCACGCATGTGAGTTTGAGCTTTGGGGTGCACACCCTAATGCAATAGCCTGCGCATTCCTATGCAAGGATGATTACAATGTGCACCTTTAATTCACATAGTATTTACATAAAAGCATTGTTGCTTCCCACCCATTCCCTTCTTATGTTGTGTGTTAAGGCCCATTGAGCCCCCCTCTTCCTCCTTCTTCTATGTGCGTATTCCATTTCAATAAATGCATTTTTATTTGGAAACAAAATCAAATAAAATGACCCCTAGCAATGTACCTGGTACTTTTGCTGGACAGCATGTAAATGTGGAGAAAAAATAAATATATATAAAAAAAAAGAAAATAATATACGGAATACTATCATTATATGTATTACCTGCATACAGGCATTAGAATAAAATAACACAATCTATGAATGGAAGACTGGGGGGTTAATGATTTAAAGATCCACCCCTGCATTCATAAATCATATTTCATTCATAGTAACGGTATTACTCTTTGTATGAATGGAGGAGCTGGGTAGAAGGGGCGGACATAGTTGGGCACTCTTGAAGAGAGCCTGTGACAGCCCCTTAGTTCTACTAATGCCCAATATACGGAAAGATTACGTCAGTGGGGGTGGAGATAGGGGGGCATTGGAGGAGGAAGATTTCTGTTAACCTCTTAAGGACCGAGCCTCTTTTTGAGAGTCAGTGTTTAGAAGTTAAAATGAGGGTTTTTTTTGCTAGAAAATTACTTAATACCCCCAAACATTATAGATTTTTTTTCTAACACCCTAGAGAATAAAATGGTGGTTGTTGCAATACTTTTTGTCGCACAGTATTTGCGCAGCGGTCTTTACAAGTGCCTTTGTTTTTTAAAAAATTCACTTTTTTGAGTTCAAAAATAAAACAACAGTAAATTTAGCCCCATTTTTATCCATAAGGTGAAAGATAATGTTACGCCGAGTAAATTCATACCCAACATGTCATGCTTCACAATTGCGCCCACTCATGAAATGGTGACCAACTTTGGCACTTAAAAATCTACATCAGCGATGTTTATAAAACTTTCTACAGGCTACCAGTTCTGAGTTACAGAGGAGGACTAGAGCTAAAATTATTGCTCTCACTCTAACGATCACGGTGATACCTCACATGTGTGGTTTGAATACCGTTTTCACATGTTGGCGTGACTTACGTATGCTTTAGCTTCTGCGCGCGAGCTCGGCGGGACGGGGCGTTTTAATTTTTTTTATTCTTATTTATTTTACTTTTCATTTTTCATGCCAGGATCTCTTAAATATGAGATCTGGGGTCAAAAAGACCTCAGATGTCATATTTACACTTAAATGCAACAAAAAAAGGAAAAAAAAGAAAAAATGACAGTTAAAAAAAAATGTCTCCTTTAAGAGCTTTGGGCAGAAATGATGTTTGACATCACTTCCACCCTGCAATGTTATGGAGCTGGTTGGGGGCCATCTTACCCTCAGTCAACATCCAGTGCAGGTGATGAACAGATCGGATTGTCTCCGCTGCTACCAGCGGTTCCGGTAAGCAGCGGAGATGACCATAGGGCGGCGGGGGGGGCACCTCTCCCGTCCCCATGATAAAAGTTATCTTGCTGCGAATGCGCCACAGGTACCAAGACAGTCGCCCGCCATAGTAATGGTATTCAACAGCAAAGTACCACTGTATAATGATGGAGGGTGGTCTGGAAGAGGTTAAACAAGGATACAGCAGCACAAGGAGCGCATCTCATTGACGGTAAGTAATATCACTTGTGTTTATTCCATTTTTTATTAGGTAAACATAGGCTTTAAAGTGATTGTAAAGGCACAAGTTTTTTTTACATTCATGCACTCAGTATGCAAGAAGGTAAAAAACCTTCTGTGTGCACCAGCCCCCCCAGCCCCCTAATACTTATCTGAGCCCCCTCTCGATCCAGCGATGTCCACGAGAGCCTTGCTTCTCCGAGGACTTGCACTCCTGATTGGCTTTTGTCATCAATGGGATTCATTGGCTCCCATTGCTGTCAATCACAGCCAGTGAGCCAATCAGGAGATGGAGGGGGCGGGGGCGAGGCATGGCTCAGTGCCTGAATGGACACACAGAGCCATGGCTTGGGAGTACATCTGCTTGGGTGCCCCCAGAGCAAGCAGCTTTCTGGCAGGAGGGAGAAGCACCGACGGGGGACTCGAGAAGAGGAGGATCCGGGCTGCTCTGTGCAAAACCACTGCACAGAGCAGGTAAGTATAACAAGTTTGTTATTTTTAAAAAAGGCTTTAATATGGCTTTAAAGGGTTTATTCACATCTGTGACACCCTCTACCACCCCTCTAAAGAGTGGTCAATGGTAGATCGCTTTTCAGACAGCAGTAGAGCAGTGCCAGGAATTTAGATATAGCCATCGCCTGAATGTATTTCTTTTTTTTTTTGACAGCCAAACGGGATTTACAATGTAAGTAGTTATTCTACAGCTCTATGATATTTTATTGCCTTGCCAAAAAATTTAATGTACTGTACCATAAGAATATAACCATGAGTTTTACCCTCCTTTTGCTTCTTAACAGGAAATGATTTGTAATTTTAAAATGTCAAAGTTGGCAAGTTTTTAAATGTTTTATTGCTTGGTAGTATCTGTGGTATTGGTGTCATGGCAAGGAATAAGCATCACAGATATACCATGCTTGTGTTTTATAACAAAATACATTATTTTGAAATACAGAACACTAGCTATGTCCTTGATGTTAAAAAAGACAGGACCATCAGAAATGTAACATGAAATGACAGTATTACTAATAATGTATTGTTATTCAGATCATATTATTATTATTCATATTTTATTATTATTTTTATTTATATTACTAATTTCTTAAACCGTACAAAAATAAGTACCGTTTAATATCAGTACATAAAATTGTTTCTTTACGTTTTTAAAAAGTGGAAAATGACACGTAAAGCATGGCAGACACTGTCATCATTCTTCAAACACCTTGCTTAGGTGACTAACAGTGGCTCGTGCTCTGGAATTCCAAAAGATAAATCTTTACTGCTAATCCTCAACAGTATCCAGCTGACACACTCTTTCAGGATGGGAATCACGTGAAGTGACAAGCATGTGAATTCTAGGTGACATCCAGCAGCATCTTTGCCCTGCACTCATGTGACAGCTTAACACAGGAGACACAGCATGATGACACTTGGGGACTGTCTCCAGCACAACCTTGTCTGCCAAGCCCAGCCGAGGGATTCCTCTACACACTGGAGTCCTGCCATCAGCTTAACCCTCTCAGAATTAAAGTGTGAATCACTTTACTGCAATCATTGCACCACTTTTAAATTGACCTCATGCTGCAATATGAGTGGCAACATTACCTGTCTACTGTTGCACATGACATGGTTTCAGATATATGATATCAGTTTCTATGTACCTACTGCGCTGCAACTGTCATGACATATTCATTTACAGTCTTACCCATATCTCAGAATACCTAGGGGTTGCTATACATCGAAACATGTCCAACCAAAGTTGCTACATGACTAGTCCTCTAGAACACCCTACAAACCTGTTTCAGGTTCACCTAAATAATTTTGATGGCAGTGTTCAGTTTGGCAGCAAATTTCAAGTTAGTTTTAGTTTTGGTCTTAGGACTAAAATGGCATTTAAATTTTAGTCCCGTTAGTCTTCTGCAATTGTTAGTTGTATTTAGTCGACAAAATCTCCAGTACATTTTAGTCGACTAAAACTCATTTTAGTCATCTAAAATCTAATGGGTGTAGATAAATTGTAATGCATTATTTAAGCATTTCTCTACAATTTCCAAACTCATTATATACTGCTGGAGTGAAAAATCGAATATGTTATTATTTATGGTTTAATCATAAGAAGACAAGGGACAGAGCGAAAAAAAAATGGGACTTTGAAGGTGCTGGTATCCCCTTCAAGGGGATTGTACAGTCACTTTTTGCTGTTTTAGTAATATCTAGCACTCCAGTTTCTGGTTGAGCTAGAAAAATATCATTTTTGTCATGTATCAAATAAAATTATGTATCTTTTAAAGTGGTTGTCAAGTCATGACAACCACATTAAACTACAGGTAAGCCTACAACAAGGCTTACCCGTAGGTCCAGGAGATATCTCCTAAACCTGTACTCACTTTTGTAAGATACTGTGTGTGGATATATATATATATATATATATACACACACACACACATAGACACCATATAGGAAAAGATAGCAACTTACCAGCATTTACTCAGGATTGGAAGTTTATTTTTGGGCAGAGCTGGCCCCTAAGTAATAACCTAGTTAGTTGAGTGTTTGTCAATCTACTCAAAGTTATGAATCTTTTTCCAAAGCCTGCATTTATATTGTTTCCCAATTTGGACAATTAAAGCAATCCAAACCCAAAACAAAATTGTAATATATTGCAGATTATCAGCCTTGTGGTGAGTGCATGCATTTTTAAATAAATGAAAATGAAAATAACACATGTCCTGTCCCTTTGTTTCTGCACTCACTTCTCCATATTATCTATGGAAGGAGCCATGGTTGTCAGACAGGCTGGAATTCAAATATGTGTGCCCTTTTTCACCTTCATGGTGGATTGATTGGACTAGTGGTTTACAAAAGATGGATAATATTGTTTATGGGGTTTTTAAGCTCACAACACGTGACCAGGTCCATTTCTGGCAAAATTAAAAGTGCTAAAAATGTTCTTAGTCTGGAAAAAAGGATGCTAATGCAACCACTCTCTCTAAGGACTGGTATGCTGCAATATATTACATTTTTGTTTTTAGGTTTAGATATACTTGACTGTAAAACAGTAGAAAAAAATGAATGCAGACTTAGATATCATATTCATAACTTTGAGTAGATGATAAACACTCAACCACTCCCGATTAGCAAATTCTAATAGAAAACATACCTTCTAGCAGAGAGTTCTAGATGAAATAATAAATGGTTAATCAATCAACAGAACAAGTCTATTCTGATCGAAGGTAACGTTTGCTGGAGCTAATGATAATGTGGCAGATGTGAGATTTGGCACTAATATTTAGTACAGACATACTTTAAAAATGTGTTATTCCCGAAGGCTCTATCCTGATGAGCATGTAACATGTATTCTGTTCTGCACATTACCTATTCTGAGAGATTCTGTCAAGCACCAACTTGTGTTCACTTTCTGTCAAACATTATCCTACAGGTGAGGTTACATAATTATTGTCTAACTTGCACCCTCAGAAGTCTACCTCAAAATGCACATCAAGTAGTATAGAGATTTTATTGAAGTTCATAGTGTATTATAACACCACCCTGGTGATGCATTTCTCACCAATATTCTTAGGCTACATTCACATGGGCAAAGAGTTTGTTGCCAAAAGCAGCCCCTGGATGCTCTGTGTTATGCCCATATACAAACTGGCAGATTAGCCATGGCCAGCCAGAAACTCTGCAGAAATGCCATTCACTCCCAAGTCTACCCAATCAGCTTCTAACTTCAGCTTGTTCAATTAAGCTTTGACCCAAGAAAAAAATGGAAGCTGATTTCTATGCAAAGCTGCACCCAATGTTGCACTCTCCAGTTCTAGTAACTCCAATGTCTCCATTCAGGGTTGGCTGTCCCTGGTTGCCTGTGTGAATGCAGCCTAAGAGAAGGTATAGGCATACTGAAGAGGAGCTAGTCACTATGAATACTCTTAGTCTGGACCATATGAGGGCTCCCAACAGTTACTGCTTAGGTCAGGAAACCAGAATTGCCACACCTTAGTCAACTGTGTGCCAAGTCGTGGGTAGCTACACTAAGGGACCAATTTGCTCTCTTTTACCTTATTTTTTTCCACCTCTTCACATTTTAGTAGGTCAGGTCCATACATTTTGTTGCATAAGTAATAACTAAAGTAACTGTTAGAATGGACAAAGGTTCTGATTGGATTCATGTGCACTTGAACTGAACAGATGTTCAGACTAGTTTACTAGTCAAAGAAGGCCCTTTAAGCCTTATGCAGTGCCTCAGCTCTTATTTGGAGACCACTACTGTAGACCACACAAGTGGTGTAATCATATAAACGCTATAACCTCAGAAACTGATTATATTCTAAATCATATTCTTTGTGCAGCTTAAAAAGTGAAAGCGTGAAGATTTCTAATTATCTTACATGGTTTTCCACCGATTAGCACTCTTTGCTGGGTAATCTATAAAAGAAGAATACAATGATATTACCATGTTGCCCACAGCAACCAGTTGGACCTTATGTTTCATTTTCTGGCTGTTCTAGTTGTTCTAAGCAGTGCATATAATTTCTTAACATTAATTCTTCAAACATCAGCACCTACAGTATTAGTTAAAGGCTCACTTGTAAAACATGCAAACTCTTTGTCTTTCGGTTCATCGCCAACAAATGTCACCCTTCCTGAATCTCCCATCATTGGAGAAAGAGTTGCAAGCTTCCCTCTCTGTCTGCAAAGAGCTGCTCTCCATTCATAGTAACTCCCCAGGGGCTCCCCTGGTGTGGAGGTTGCAGAGTGTGTATTTCATGCTGTCATAAAGAGCATCTCTGATGTTTGTTCTTGGAGAGCCTGGCAGGCAACCGTCATCATAAGACAGTGCTTACACTGGGTGACCTCTCAACTCTACAGAACTTTGAATGTCTAATGCGGAACCAAGTGTTGGCTGTTCTTACAGGAAGAAATTTCATTTTCCAGAAGTGTTCAGTGGTAATAATTTACTTCTCCATTTCTAAATAAAAGCCATCATCATTATGTATTCCATACAAACCTAGACACTATTCTTATTTACTAGTAAAATATATAAGAGAGAAAAAAAGCAGAAGGACAGAGACTTATTAAACTATTTTTTCAAATTAACTAATGAATCTATGTATAACACAAGTTATTATACAATTCCACGTGGTAAAAAAAAACCACATTGTTGTGCTAAAGGTTTATTAACTGCACTGTACAAGCAGATGAGTTGATCAGTTTTGATTTTATCAAAATATAACCTTAAAACAGTTAGCTGCATCTGATCTACACAGCACAGATTTCCTTTATGTTAATATCTATTCTCCATATTAACTAAAAAGGAAAAAACCCTCAATAAAAATCATACCCACATTACTGCAATCCACAAATTGTAATTGGCGAAAGGAACCGTAAATTGAAATGTTGCAGGTCTGAATGGCAGCAAATGTGAATTAACATATGTAATGAGAACAACCTTCCAAAAATCTTTCAGAAATGAGAAGCAAACTTTATTCAAGCCCTGTGACATGCATTGCATATAAATAGCTTGCTAAAAGAAATTTATGGAAGGGAAGTGCACTTTGGGCAATCCTAAAACTGATCCCCAGGTTTCATTTACCTTTAAACAGTTCATTTGTACCAAGGTGGTCCAAAAAATTTTTTTTACTACACTAACAGTTGCAGTGGCTGGGAACGCTGTATAAACGGTATGCCTCAGCTACATTCGGTATACAGCATTCTGGACAATATTGAGTCAGGCTAAACACTGCCCAGCCATTTTGAGGAAGATTTGTATTCTATGAATGAATACAAAGCTTCTGCTGATTGGTTGAGGCATAGAGGTGGGCTGATGACATTTATAGAATAAAAAGCTTCCTCTGAATGGCTGAGTAACACGTAGTCTGACTCCATTTTGTTCCAGGAGTGAGAAGGGAAGGTCCCACTGCCGGAACAAAATTCTAATTACTGTATGTAGCTGAGGCTTCATACAATTCATACAGTCACTGCAACTGTTTGTGAAGTAAATAGATCATTTGGACCAGCTTGGCTCAAACAAACTAAAGTTAAATGAAACCTGGAGATCAGTTTAATTTGTTCTTATTCACTTGGTTCTCAGGTTATTAGGTATATGAGTGCATATAGGACAGGACCACCATCAGAAATCAGCCTTTGACAACATAATGAAGACCAAAAAGAAGAATTCCATTTAATGTTTATCATAATGCGGATGGATCACTTTTCATAAACTCCATGTCCTGATTTATTTTAACCCATGATTTATTTATCTATGAGACTTCAGTATTTAGAAACATTTTAAAAATGGCACAATTGACAGGCTAATTTGATTCTACCCAACACTTCTTTCTTGACTCTTGGGTGGTATTGATCAGGACAAAAAAGATTTTTGGCAATGACATGAATGAATGCCAGGAAATAATAAAACATAGTAGGGTGAAGATTTCTCCACTTAGTTTACTATGAAACAGCCTTTTTGCTTTTTACCCCAGAGGAACTCTTGGAATAATTTTAAGGTCTCTGGGTACTGCTCCTAAAAGGAATTAATTGAGAAGAATGCCCCTTACCTTGGTGGCCATTGGAAAGGATGCCCCCCTTACAATGGTGGTCAAAATGAAACCCTTACAGACCGCTACGAAGATCATTAGTGTAATGCCACTTTTCCAAATGGTGTTGGCTTGTAATTGTACAGGCACCATCAGATAGGAGGTTGATCAATCATAGCTCAAGGAACCTCTAGCAACATCTGGAGGAAATCTAAGGTTCCATCAAACCCTGGGGTTGATTTGCTAAAGGCAAATAGGCTATAGAATATGCAAGGAAATGTGCCCCAGAGCTTAGGGAGAGAAGTGAAGTTTCACTTTGCAAACAATACCCAATCACATGCATGGACTATAAAAAGACAGCATTTTTGCACATAATTGCATCATGGATTTCAGCGGAGCTTCACCTAATTCACTAAGTTCTGGGGCAAATTCCTTTGTACTTCCTATTTTATGTAAAGTATTTAATGCAGGTGTCTCACAAATTCAGCATACGTATTGAATGCATGGCTGCCCAATGCATTTTTTGCTAAGATTGTATCAAGTGGTAAATTTGTCTCTGAGCTTTGCAAATATCTCAGTGGGCTGTTAAGGATCACAGACACAGGGATCACAAATTAAAATGGTTGTATAGACTTTGCTACCTGATTTTGCAGCGTGATTTGCATCTATTGTGTCGCTAATTTGCTTGAATAATGTCCCTCAATGTCTTCATATGAATGGGCCAATGTACAGTACAGGCTCATTCCACCATGTATAATCCATTTCCTGTGACAATGGTTGTTATATTCAGGTAAAAATTATGCCACAAATTGGGTCATTTCAGAAAGAGCCGAGCTGCAACTCTACATTCACATTCATATATAATTACACTAAAGGTCCGTCTGCTTCAAGTGCAACAATAAACCCTCCCACTTGAAATATTAAACAAGCGATTGCAAGCGATATCAATTGTAAGTTTGTACATGATTTCATTCCCTTTCTCTTTTTAATGCTGACGATTTCATATAATTATTATAATGTGCAGAGAGCTCTGTTGTAAGATAAAACGGGGGCAAGAGGTTAAAACATAACCATGATAGGGTTTTATTACAGCGTCTCTTCTAGCCATTACTATAGGAGGTAGCACAGATGTGGCTGTGCAGGGTTTGGGTTGACATGAATCTCCCAGCACCTAACCTAATTTATGGTGTGTCTGGGAAAGCTTCGGATGCCGTTTTCAGCATGATAGATTGGGGGCAAAAAAGCCCTGCAAACAATATGATCTTTAACTTTAGTTACATGTCTGGAAAACCATCTGATTTCACAATGCCCTGGCCTGCTCTACCCATAATTCAATGCACCTCTTCTGTATGTGTCATTACCCAGGATGCATTGCTGACACTTTGTAACTATTGAGGATACAATTTTCGGTTGTGGCAGATACATCTCTTTTGTCAAATATTTATTGTCAGGGGAAGCCGCACTTTAACATAAAGCACAAATCAATGTCATGTCTGAGTACTGAATTACATGTTTCAGGAAGCATATTATGCTGGGAAAATGGCATGAAGGAAGAAGTTGGCTGAAGACAAGACAAATTATCTTATGATGTGAAGAAAAGCAAAATGAAAATGATCATCTTTCTGTTTAATAAAATTATCAAGCATGTATATGGCAGGGAGGTTGATTTCCTAAATGCAAATATGCAAGTCCAACCGCAAGTGCACTGCAAGTGCAGTTGCCCTGATTCTGAGGGGAAGCTCTGAAATGAGGGAAAGCTCTGCTGATTTTTATTATCCAATCACGTGCAAGCAAAAATGCTATTTTTTTTCCTTGTATGCTCCCCTGAGATCTAGAGCAACTGCACTTGCGGGGGCACTTGCAGTGTACAGACTATTTGCCTTTAGTAAATCAACCCCTTGTGTGAATATCTGATGCAGTTTTATATTAGTATTATTACTCTTCCTATAATGTATTGCATCACATTTTCAGGATTTATGATGTTAGGGAGGCAGAAAGTGTGTAGGTAGGTTTAATTAAGCTGCAGGTTTGTTATAAGTATATTCAACAAGTTATTTGGTGGCTGGTACACAAATCTTTGAGGAAAGCCTCAGGACTGTTTCATTTTTGCTCACAGAAATGGGGAAAAACCACTTACCATGCATATGTTACAAAGGAAAATTGCCAAAGCAAGAATAGGAATGGATTTATTTCTTCTTGAAATTCGTAAGACTTGGAAGCCTATCTATAGTCAGCCTTGGGCCAATTCTCACAAGCTATTCTCCACTACTAGTGCTTACAAGGATCTCTCTTCTTCCATTAAAAAGGGCATAAAGAAACACGGCTGTGCCTCAATAAAAATGTACACAGCATAGTCATTATATAACTCTTGATAAAGCTTTGAATTGGTGAACAACAGTCTCAGTATTGGCATAATACTACCACAATGATGCTGAATGTTGAGATCTAAATGAGGAGAAAAGGATTATATTTCTTGCCAGTATCTCCCAAGGTGTAAGATCCATCATCGATAGGAGAGGCAAAAGACAGAAAATAAAGAACAACAAGGCAATTGATTGTATGTCTAGATCATCTCTCCCAATGCTCTAATCCCTGCCCAGGTATATTCATTCCTTTTCCATCGGTATGACAGGAACAGCAAATCAACAAGAATTTTAAATGACTAGGTCACAGCTTTAATTAGATTTCATCCAAAAGGTGCAAAAATTAATATAACAGAGATTTATGCTGGCCTTTCCTATAACCTCTCAAGAGAGTTTGTATATTTTTTATGAGCAGGAGTTCAGCTGCTTAAAGCAGCTTCAAATAGCCCACACACATAGTAATGGGAGAAATATGCTGGCCTCTTTAACATGAATAATCTCTAAAACTAGAAAAATATTTCCAATACATTATCATTGTGGAAACTCATACCTGCACAAAATCAGTGTCTACAGCTAACTTTTACAGATATCACTCTAGGTTACTGGTCTCCAAACTTTCTAAGGAAAGAACCAGTTCACTGTCTTTCAGACTTTAGGAAGACCGGACAGTGCCTACTGGGAGTAAACAATGTCCGATCTTTGCGATTAAGGGGAGAAATAGTTGGTATCAGTGGGAGGAACGGTGCCACATTGTTGGTGCCAGTGGCAAGAATAATGCCTCAAGGGCCAGATAAAAGCAAGGAAAGGGCTGCATCCGGCCCCAGGGACGCAGTTTGGAGACCACTGCTCTAGGTGTTTAGAGCTGAATCTTTAGTAACAAGCAAACAATAGAACACATGGGTATTACTAACAGAGAGGAAAGGAGGGAAAGAGGAAAAGCCCCCTAAGGAAATATGAAGATGTACTGTAATATGGAAAAGGCAAGTAAAGTTCCCCTTTGTTCAACATCAGGGGGAACAGTCAATTTTCAGTTACTCATATTCTTTTTTACTGGGGGCATTGGTGGAGTGATCTCTTACTGAAGTAATTACATCATACTTCTGTTGGATTCTCCATAGGGACAATTTGAGTATCCAGTGGTAAGAGCAAGGCCACCTCTTGGGGCCAGAGCTGGGTTCTCAGATTTTAAGGCCCCATGGAAACAATGGAAGGTTTAACTTTTGCCAAAATGAATGGTGTATCAGAGTTAAAGAGCTCTCCTGGGCTCTTGTAGGCTGCTCAGACTCAATCATCCTTTTTCCAATAAAAAGATATTCATGCTGCCATAAAATCTTGTGGCATTTTTATGCTTTCAATCCTTGTGCAGGAGTCATACATATGTATGTGACTACACACATGCACACACACAGAAAAAAAAAAAAAAAAAAAAAAAATATATATATATATATATATATATATATACAGTATATATCTCATAAATGATAACGTCTATGCTTTAAGCCACAGTGTCTATTGACCCTACCTGGGGAATTTCTTCCCCAGGTTCACCCAAACAATATAAAGGTTGATGAACACAGGTGTTGGATGATGTTTTTGAGTTGCTTTCAGCTGCGTTTGCATTCAAGTCCTTAGAAGTCATTATTAATCGGAACAGCTGCTGTACTTTTGGATGGACATTCACTTATATAAAAAATGTAATAGATTTGAATATTTTTTTTCAAACTGCTATAACATTTAAGGCGATGCCACACAGGACAGATGTATAAAGTGTCCATTCAGTGTGACAGATCTGTCTTATAAGTCATTTTTCGTTATTGTATTTCACAGCACAAGTAACTATAAGCAGAATATAAAGACTGTGCACCCATAGAAAGCGATGATTTAACTTGGAATTTGGAGTTGTGTTTTACCATCTGTCTTTTGGCAGGATGTCATCTTGTCACCACTGTCTCTAATATGTTTTAGTGTATCTTTACCATGGCACGCTCCCTA
This sequence comes from Glandirana rugosa, assembly GCA_018402905.1. NCBI lineage: Eukaryota > Metazoa > Chordata > Amphibia > Anura > Ranidae > Glandirana > Glandirana rugosa. Next base: position 443,026 of record BLSH010320286.1, on the reverse strand, counting down.
GCACACATGACATCTGATCTATTAGCCTGCTCTAATAGGGTGATAGGTCCCTCTGTTCCCATACCCTGCAGAAGGTCTGCTGTCTGAAAATGTTGCCTCTAATCTGATTTGTGAGGGGTGCCTAGCTGTTCATTCTTTTCTTTTTCAATAAAAACCGTTAAGTTGTGATCAGGAGCACTGTTCTGGCTTTGCAAAGTAACACTTTCCTACCAGCTGGCCTTGGCTCTCTCAGCAGCTGAAGTACGAAAAACCAAAGACAATCACTTTCTATTAAAACAAACACAGAGCTATAGTAACATCTGTCAGTAGTTACTGATCAGAAAAAAAAAACTTTAAGGGCTCATTCACACCATATACAAAGGGCTGCGCTGGGCAGCATTGTAACAATTTAAAGCAAACCAGTACTGTGCCCCTAATAGGTAAAGTAACAGCTCTTTGGCAAGGCAGGTACCATAAAGGGCCTAAACTTACCTTCCCCATGCATTCCTGCTGTCTTGCCCTAAGGTACTTCTGGGTAAGGGGAACATGTAATACTCCTGTCTCCCAACAATGTAGCACTTGGTGCCTGAGCAGGCAATCACCAGACCTGAGTGACATCACCTGGGGTTAATAATGAGCTTCCTGAGCCCTTTGTAAGCCGAAGCTATGGACCCAGGCAGGGATTGTTTTTTGATTGCTTTTTAATAAACAGATTCCAAAGCTGACATTGGTATGTGTTGGCCACAATTGTTCACTGAGCGGTTTGCAGGTTTAGATTTTTAGAAAGGTAAACTTGCACAGGAATGTTGGGGAACTCTGGTGGCAGATCAAAGTAGTGGAGGGGTGCAGGGAAAGTAGGTACATTCACTTTATGATGGCCAAAGTTTGAAATCTGCTACTTTGGGAACAGAATAAAGTTTTACTATAAAGCATATAATGCTGACACAGCTGTTTCATGTATAAAGTAGAGTTGAGCTTTGAACTTTGGGGTGTCCGTGACCCGGACCCGAACCCGGACAATTGAAAAAAATTTTGGGTTCGAGTTCTGGGTTCGGGTATTGGATCACGCATGTTGAATAGCTGCAGGGCAGCCAATCAACAAGCGTTTCACTGGTTTTCCCTAGAAGCCATCACAGCCATGCCTACTAATGGAGACATTACGTCCTACTCTAGACGTTAGACAGGGATTTTCGTCATCATCATCATTAGAGATGGATAGATAGATAGACGTTAGACAGGGAGTGTCGTGGTCGTCGTAGGAGAGGGATGTGATGGGTCTCTCGTACACTGTACGTCGTGACACTGAGGTCGGAGTATATCTCCGACCCAGTGTACTACGTGACCGGTTAGTGTCGGTAAGGTAATCATCCGTACCGACACTACCGAAGATCCCTTTTGGTCACTTTGCGAACAACTAACCGACGGGACGTCGATAAGTTGTACGCACTAGGTTATGGGCTTGGG
>BLSH010320286.1:422624-441573 GCA_018402905.1 Glandirana rugosa | reverse complement strand
TTATTAGTAAAAAATAAAAAAAAAATAAAAACCCCAAAAATGAATTCTCATCATCCGTAAACGCGACCACTTTTGCGCAAACCAATCAATAAACGCCGATTGCGTTTTTTTTCATCGCAAATATGAGGAAGAATATAAATCGGCCAAAAACGATGAAAAAAAATGTTTTTTTATATTTTTTTTTTGGATTTGTATTTTAGGAAAAAGTAATAAATTTGGGTTTTTTTGCAAAATTGTCGCTCTTCTTTTGTTTATAGCGGCGATCAGAAATGACGCAGCGGTGATCAAATACCACCAAAAGAAAGCTCTATTTGTGGGAAAAAAGGACGCAAATTTTGTTTGGGTACAACGTCGCACGACCGCGCAATTTTCAGTTAAAGCGACGCAGTGCCGAATCGCAAAAAGGGCTCCGGTCCTAAAGCTGGAAATCCTTCCGGGGCTGAAGTGGTTAAAACCTCTATTTACAATTTTTCTAATTCTCTTTTATAGGTATGCACTTGGTCTCCTTTTAGGGGAACATACACTATATTACCAAAAGTATTGGGATGCCTGCCTTTACACATGAACTTTAATGACATGCCAGTCTTAGTCCTGACCTCACCCAATAGACTGCTAGCCAGGGCTTCTCGTCCACATCAGTGCCTGGCCTGTGAAATGCTCTTCTGACAAAAATGGTCAAACATTTCCATAGACAGACTCCTAAGCCTTGTGGACAGCCTTCCCAGAAGAGTTGAAGCTGTTATAGCTGCAAAGGGCGGGCCACCTCAATATTGAACCCTATGGACTAAGATTGGGATGCCATTAAAGTTCATGTGGGTGTAAAGGCAGGCATCCCAATACTTTTGGTAATATAGGGTAGGTCTCTCTATCACCCAGAATTTGTTCCATCCCTCCTAAATAATCACTTTGTCTAAGACCTCAATCCACCGCTGGTCTCATAACTAATTCTCTCTGTTTGCATAATTGTTCCAGACCTTGTTCTAATTCCTCCTGCATCTTAACATTATGAAAGCTAATATTTAGAGTTGAGCGAACCCGAACTGTAAAGTTCGGGTTCGTACCGAACTTTGGGGTGTCCATGACCCGGACCCGAACCTGGACATTTGAAAAAAAGTTTGGGTGCGAGTTCTGGGTTCGGGTATTTGATCACGCATGTTGAATAGCTGCAGGGCAGCCAATCAACAAGCGTTTCACTGGTTTGCCCTTAGAAGCCATCACAGCCATGCCTACTAATGGCATGGCTGTGATTGGCCAGTGCATCATGTGACCCAGACTCTTTTTAAGCTGGAATCACTTAGTGCTGCATGTTACATGCTCTCTGGGTAGTGTAGGGAGAGGATGCTGCCGGTGCTGTGAGGGACAGATTGCAGATAGATAGATAGGTAGAGATTATTACTACTACTGCTTTTAGGGAAAGATTGCAGATCTCATCCTGCATTACAGAACAATCTGACTGGACTAGGTAGAGTCTACTGCTTAGAGGGACAGATTATTGTTCTAAAATCATCTTCTACTTCTATAGGGTCAGGTTCCTGCTGCTGCAGTAAGGGACAGATTATTGTTCTAAAATCATTTTGCAGCCCTCTAGCACTTTCCAGGACTTTTTTACAGTCATTTTTGTGCCGAAAAGTTTGGGTCCCCATTGAATTCAATGAGGTTCGGGGTAAAGTTCGGGTCAAGTTCGGTACCGAACCCGGACTTTTTTTCCGAAGTTCGGCCGAACCCACCGAATCCGAACATCCACGGGTTCGCTGAACTCTAGTATAAAGTAATCTTGGTCAGTTCACAATGAATCTATCCTATGCTGAATTGTGTAATCGGCATGCTGTGACCAAATACCACTTATGCTCTTATTCAGCCTTACAGATTTTTGGCAACGTCTAAGGACACGTTAATACTAACTGCACAGGAAGATTTGTTTTTCTATGCAGGCTTGTATTAGTTTTTTACAACACAAGGCACTCTTTACTTTTTTCTTTCCTAACTTTTTTGAATTTTCACACCGTGATCATTTATTTTCATGCACCGCAACTCAGCTGCAGTGCATAGAAAGGTAGGCACAGAGAGAGAGCTGTGGTTCGGTGTGGAAAAATGCAGACATGCTTGATATTTTTGCACAGCAATCTTCTGCACCTGCTGCCTGCACTCTAATGTGATCAGAACCCATAGAAAACAATTGTTTACTGTGTGCTCTTTTTAGTGCAAAAAAAAAAACAGTCACCACACAAGTGTGCACAAACCCTAAAATGTGCATTACAGTAGTGCTCTGCAATATTTTACTAATTGACAAAAATATTAATAATTATTGATAAAGCAGTTAGAGTAAACATAGTAGAAGGAATTCATTTTTTTCTACTGTGTAAAGGTTTCTGTAACGGTTTGTGAGTACACATCAAAAGCTTTCATGTGTTAGCTGATAAATGTTTCCACAGCTTCGCACATTCACAAGTCTGTCAGTACTAGGATCGGATACACAGAGGTGTGTGTCAAAGTGGAACTTTACTTTCTCAATCAGCATTAACTATTTTTAATCTTTATTCTGCCAGCCTAAGTAAGTAGATAGGAAAGCATGTTATATATACCTGTTTTAAACGTGCATAACTTCAGTTGTTTCCTGGTTTCTTGCCTAGGCCAAAAATGTCATACATCCAATCAAAATATAAATTCAAAATTTATGCGCCACATCCCTGAACTTCAAACATCGAAACTATGCTAACAGAGTAGGCATGGGACTTTTAAGGCACAGCATGTTTTGATAAAATCTAACATTTATTCAGACATTTTTTTGCTTAAAAATTAACAATATTCCATCTTCAATTCACATTACAGTAAATAACAATAAAATTGATACATAAAACCAATCGATCTGAATACTGCAGTGATTATACGTATAGTAGTCTTTACAGCTCAACGCGTTTCTCGGACATAGTCCTCTTTGTCAGAAGCTACCAGTATAGACTTTTTAGAAATTCCATCTAAATAGAACGACAGATTATCAATGATTATATTAAACTTTCAATTTCACAACTTGTATTACAATCTCCCTCATAGACTAGAGCAGGGAAACGGGGAAAGGATAATGTTATAGGAAAGGGGGAAGAAGGGGGAAAGGGGGCAGAGAGAAGCATGTGTTATATGTTATGTCATACATCCCAGGAGTCTTCATGGGCATATTTTTTGTTTTCATCTGGAGGAGGGCAGGATGTTTTTTTTCAGCTACGCACACCCTGCCTAAGCTAAGGACTGATGGATTCAAAGAGGTAAATGCTACATGATATATCTGCCTTTACCCATGGTGGCTGCAGCTAGAAATGCTAGGGGTGTGTTTTTCAAAGTGATTTCTCAACAAAATAAGACATGGATGGATGGGTGAGTTTGCTATGAACATTAAAAATTTGTTAAATAGCATTTTCAGTTTGTAGTGCTCACATACAGTTAGGCTCTGCTTTAAACCTAAGTTTTCCTAACTCATACACTGCTGAACCCATATGACTCCAGTCAATTGTCTTGTCATAAGTCACATTTAGGGACAGTGGTGTAACATATACAAAGTTGCAAGCAATATGGCTTATACTATGGCTTATATAAGCTTAAGATAATTGTACAATGTATTCTAAGCTACAACTACCACTCAGAAATCATACATCATTCTTTTGACTACTCTAAATTGACAAAAGGTGACATCTTAGCTAATTTATTTATTTTTATGTAGCTTTTCATATAGGGGTTGATTTACTAAAGCTGGAGAGTGCAAAAACCAGTGCAGCTGTGCATGCTAGCCAATCAGCTTCTAACCTCAGCTTGTTCAATCAATCTTTGACAATAAAACCTTGAAGCTGATTGGTTTCTGTGCAGAGCTGCACCATATTTTGCACTTTCAAGCTTTAGTAAATCAACCCCATAGTGCCTTGTTGCATGTTTAACACTTCTTGTTAGCCAGTTTAGAATGTTTTAACCCAAATCTGCTGATAATTAGCATTTGTATTGGGCAATGACAACTATCCCAGCTCCAATCTTCAATGGTCAGTGTGACAAACTGTGCATGACTGTAGTCTTCATATTACCAGTTATTTAACGTGAGAATTAAACATCGCTATGGCCACATATTTTAAGTTTCCCAAACACAGACCAACTTTTGCTAGCAATACGGCCATTTCAAGAATAATATACCAAAATCATGCAGCTTAAGAGTTGACACCAAACTCTACTGATGGATATATGATTGTTTGATGGAAGTGAAATAAATTATTTGTAGCGTTTTTAGCAGTTGCAGTGGGTTTGAGGTTTCCACAATATGATCTCTCACCATCTGCCAATCCTTGTAAGAATCTGCCTATTTATGGGCATCCTTAAAGATGAGGTTTCCTACCCTGGAGTAAGCTTGTTTTTAAACAGTTCTTTTTAAATTAAGTTATCACACCTGTGAAACAGAAAGTCTGATAAATATCAGCTGACTAATGCCCAATTTAGACAACCACCACTTTCCTTTGGTCAGTTCTGATCTAAGAGACGGAATCAGCCAACCAATCTATTTTGCAACACACTTTGAGCTGTTCCCCAGAGATGAGGCTGGCACCAAAGCTTTCTGCTCTTTGCACAAACATGCATGCTTGGCTGAAGCAGTCCTGCATATTTATGTCACAGACACTAAGCAGACATTTTTGGTTTGCCAATCGAATCATACCTATGCATCTACCATACAAATCACTGGCACCATGCTAACACTGAAAGAGAATGAAATAAATTCAGAGGAAGAAATAGATGAGAAAGTCAATAATAAGCCAAGGATAAACAGATCAGTGGATAAGGAGACACAGCAAGCTCTGGGACACAGACGTTTTATCTCTGTCTTTGTGCTATTCCAACTCAGTGATAAGTATGAAGCTTAATCAAATATGCTAATGATAGTCTATTGGGAAGATACAGACTCTGTTCAACTGGCAAGGCTGGAAAACAAAATATATTGTATTTTGAAAGCTCATCTCTCACTTTTTATAGCTCCTTATTTGCAAAACAATGAGCTCAAAGCATTCACTCTAAAAAGAAGTTGGGTCTATACCACTTCAGGAGGAGCCGCTGTACTAACAATCTGATGTTAGTACAACGATTTCCCCTGCTGTGCTATTGTGTTCTGACAGAGGGACAGCCCTTCCTCCTCACTACAACACTCTGGTCAGCACTCTGAGCCATTGGCTCAGAGTGCTGATTGGGAGCTGATTAGCAGCCCCTTTTTGGCTTCTTTTCGGCTTCTGTTGGACCGGCTGAAGTACACATGGGCAGAATGTCGGCCAGTTTCTGAACCAGCTGATGCTGCCTGACATTCGTCCCTTGTGTACTAGGCTTTACGCCATACATGGACTTAAGTGGGGTCATTTACCCTAGAAAATGCTGCAAATAATTCCACAATTTTGCTGCTTTGGCAAAGCATTCAAGTTTATATCAGTGAAGAAGGAAAAAGGAAAAAAAAACTGAAGAAGGAAGGACAGAGCTGGCAAACTAAACCAAGCCATACATTATGCAATTTTCTTTCCTTCAAACATAGATCATGGGAAACTCTTCTAAACTGTGCACAAAAATGCTCTATATGAGCTTTTTTTCTGCCAGGGGAACTGTGTTTTTTTTTAAGCCCAATGTGAATGGAGCCTTACAATGGATAGCTACTGAAATGGAATCAGTATTAAAGTTGGAGAGGTGAAAACATTGAACGAACTGTATAACAAGAAAGAACGTGTTGCCATGGATTTGAATCATGGACTTTGCTGTGACCTATTCACTCCTGTAAATGCTATTGATTTTGTGGAGAAGGATGAAAGTAGGCATCTTGGTTTCCTAGAATCTTGTGAGATTTGTAGGACATTGTCAGTTTTAAAGCTACCCATACATTGGGTTGATTTATGAAATCTAGGGTATAGAAACTGTACCAAAAGTGTTCTGTTCCCCGGGGATACCAGTCAGGTATAGTTTTTCATTCTCTGAGGATATGAAAAAGGGAACCTGATTTAATGTTCTGAACAACAGCTCTGGTTTTTGCTCCAGTTTTCATAAATCAACAGCCTGGAATCAAACCGTCATATGGCAAGAATGATAATGTTTGAAAGCATGCAATACTGTAAAAGTGAATAGAGTAAAAATGTTCTATGATCATAAAAGCCTGATGCAGATACAGTAGGTTAAAAATGTTGACAAATGCTCTACTGCTATTTGTTCAGCATGTTAAAGACTAAAGATGGTTTAATGAGATGGTCGGGGCGCTCTCATCACTTTTAAATGAACAGTTGCCCGTATGTGTATTTTAAAGCGGAGTTCCACCTTTGGCATCCACTCTTTTAATACTATATAGATGTAACCTTTTGTTTCCTTACTTTCAACCCGCCTAGTAATTACATGTATTTTTTACTCACATTTTCGTTTCTCCCACTGCTGGACTTTTCCATTTTAGGTGAGGGCACCTGAAGCCCATCCTGGGTCTCCTGGCATCTCTTCCTGAAAGAAGTGCATGGTGGGTAACCATCATGCACTCCTCGATCTTTGTCCGCCTTAAATCGTGTCATTTCCTGTCTGGAAATAACACAATTTTACAGTACAGGGAAGCCCACTGACTCCTGGGAAATTATGTGTCACATCTCCTAGGAGGCCAGGGGAAGCAGGAAGTGAAAAAGAGCCTAGGACCAAATAGGGGCAGAATACAGGGACCACCTAGCAACAAGCGACTTAGGGTGAGTATAAATGTTTTTTTCCTTCAAAGGTAAGTCTATATAGACAAAGGACTTGCATGATGTAAAAAAAAAATTCTGGGTGGAACTCCGCTTTAAGGTAAAGGGATATATTTATAGTTTTTGTTATATTATTGAGACCAGTTATTGGGAACTCTGTATGCTCTTGCCATAGTTTTACCATTTTTATGAGCTTTTTGATTACTTTTACATTTTGAGTTTGTAATACTCCACAATTAATTTGTAAAACATACGCAAGGGAATTCATAAAGAGTGTCTAAACATTCTTTAGAGTTCTGAAATGTCTTCATGCGACAAATTACTGTGCAGGCGACAGATTTATGTACCTGTTGTAAAAAGAGTGTGGAGACGCACTGAGCATTGGTATGGGCACTCCGCTTTCAGTGCACTTGTGCTTTTGTACTTGGGGAGGAGAAGCCTGATGGGGATTCACAGACACTAGTATCCAATCAGGTTCACTCCCTTTGTGTATGGCTATAGAATCCACCCATTGCCTACTGTGAATTACAAGGCAAGAGTGGACCTGATGGGTAACTAGTGAAGCCCACAGTGTCCTTAACAACCAGTGACAGGGAGAGGGTTGCGGCAGTAAATATGCCACTCTGTTACACTGCATACAGGGACTCTGCCTATCTCTGTAGGCCAAGTTAGAGTAGGTTTAATACATCCAGTTTCATTATCTACAAACTTGAGGTAATTATATTTTAATTTGGTTCATTATTAGCACCACTTTGTAAAATTGGCATGATTACAAACTACCTGAATCTGCAGCGTGTGTCTTTAAAGTTACCAAAATGGGCAGTAGAGAATTTTGAATCAGGTGCAGACATTTTTGAAGGGCCATAGTGCCAGAACACTGTTGGTAGTGCTTTATTGCATTCTCCTGTTGTAGTTTTGCATTTTCTACATTCTCACTTTCAGGAAGACATATAGCAAGGCATACCCTAGGTCAACGTGTAGTCACCTCTGAAACCTCTGGTCGTCTAAAAAACGAAGAAAAGGTATGCAAAGGTGTTGTGCACAGCAACCATATTTGTTAACCACTAAACTACATAAAAGTAATACCTGAAGCCTAACATGTTGCTCTGGGGAACATATCCATTTTTCTTTTAGGTGCGTATAATACTCCTAAAAAACTTTGAAGCAAAGAGGCAGAGCATCAAAATCTATTCAGCTAAAGTGGGACTGAATCTTCACACTGCAGCAATACTACATTATTCTTTTGCGCTGTTGAACAATTAAAGAACCTTGTCCCTGCAGGCATCGATGGAACTAGTACACCCTGCAGTTTTTCATACGCTGCCTTTATTATTGTGAAATGCTATATATTTTAATAGACATACTTTATGTGCTGAAAACATGTAGTCACTGCTAATTCTGGTCTCTGTTTCTGCTTCGTATGCTGCAGTCTGTGTCTTCCACAGAAAAGGATTCAGTTAATGATAGCAGGAATTCTAAATGCATTTCTTTGACATTCCCCACCCCCAGCTCTTTTCTACAGGAGTGACAGTGTGTAAAAAATGAGCTCATGAAAATGCTCTAATTTGTCAGAACAAGATTGTAGGTTGCTGCTAATTGCAGAGACACATAGTGATCCCTGCCTATTGAAGTGCACTGCTTGATTCCTGAATATATAGAGACTCCGGAATCCTACACCTTTCATAGCTCCCATGGGGCACCTTGAGGATGACAGCTCTGTGAAAGTTGTTAGCAGGGGACTTCTTACCTCCCTCCCAGCATGGTTGCCTTTAAACTTTTTTTTATGCCTACACTGATAATATTGCAGAGCAACAGACCATAGTGTGTTAGACTTTCCGCTGCCTCGGGCGTTTTGTGCATTTTTTGTGCCACTATTCAATCACACATGAAAAAGACCAATTGTGTAGCTGTATAGTGTGAGTATGACTTTTCAGAATAGCTATAATATAATGTGTTTGTATATCTGTATTAAAGAAAGCTGTATGCACAATGCAAACCTATAGATTAAATATTATTGTGACAGACTGTATAAGCAGTTGCCAGCAAAATAAACATAGCAGCCCGTGCTGTTATAGAGCCTTGGGTAGGGCATCAGAAAGGTTTTAAAGAAAACAAAACTGTTAATTTTTCACTATAGAAGTGCTAACATAGGACCTCTGAATTGTCAATAGTCACAGACACCCCCCCCCCCCTCCTTGAAGTAAAAAGCATGTGCTTAGCTGTCTTAGTAGTGTGGATTGATTGCCCTCTGAAAGTCTGCTACAGACTGAGATTATGCCTGGTTATGGGCAAATTGTGTTATTTTGTTCAGCCAGAGGGCTGAATGAAAAAAAATTATTGGTTTTCTCCATCCACACAGTCAAGGTAGATAGAGGAATCCTCCCCACTGAGACATTGCATTATGACAAAGAGAACTCTCAGTTGTAGAATACACTGATCAGCAGCTGCAGCAAATTGAGAAAACATTTCCAACAAGCCTGTTTGACAGAAGTCAATTCTTAAAATGACTTCTGTCAAGTGGGTTAGGCCACACATCATTCAAAAGAAAGCTAAAGTTAGTTGGGAGGGGGGGGCTCTTTAAAACTTTGCTATGGGGCCCTATTATTTGTAGTTATGCCCCTGTGTATTAGTATGCCTGTGAGGTCTAACCAAAACTGAAAAAAGTGTTCTGATGGGTTTCTATCGCCCTACAGCTTCTCTCAGACTGAGAACATTTCCGTCTGCATTGATGTCTGCTAAAACATCAGCAGGATGTGGTGTGAGGGGAAATCTTTCTAGAGCTCCAGATAGTAGTAAAAACATGAGAGGGGTGCTAACCTTTCCCACACTATCCAAAACTAAGAAAAAAACACACTCTAATGTAGTGCTTATATGTTAATGCCGATCAATAGGAAACTATAGGGAGAAGGGTGGGTAGGCTTTGGTTATGTTTTGTAGTTGAATCTGGCAAGGACCTTAAACCATCATCATTCACTGATCTATAACCATTCAGTTCACTCATGCCTAGTTGCTACAAAAAAATCAGTTGATCTTACCTCCTTTATTTTCTTTGTAAGATTAAATAAGAGCATCAAAGAGCACCGTAAATGAGAACATAGCCATCAACTTCCTAGGAATAAATTCTAGTGAATTGTTAGGACGAACATTATTTTGTCTTTATTGCGTGTATGCATGAGGAAAATTTTAAGTATACCAGGAAATGACTGCAAATGTAGCTAGGGTTATCTTAAAAGGAAATCTGGTTTTACAAAATTGGCTATTTATATCGCCTCGTAGATTACTTAAAAAATGTCTGAGATACAGCAGGATGAAATTTAACACTGGAAAAGGCTTGAAAACCGCCTTTCCACAATAATTAAAAACAGTCTAAAATGTTATTAAGCTTGTTTATCATATGCTAGAGAACTAAAGAGAGAAAATTTTAGTGCTGAGAATAATAAAGTGTAGAAGCTGATGTGACTTCCATGCTAAAACAGTAAAATACCGCTTAAGTCCTTCTTTTATTGGTGCAAAGAGCAGTGAGCAGTAATGAATTCAGCATCCAATTATAAAATATATTTAAAAACCTAACTACACAAAACTGGTAAAGGCTAGTCTGCAACCAGTTGCTGTCATCATTAATGTTTGTACTTCATTATTAAATCAAGATTTAATATTCAGAGATGTTGTTTTTAGGATATAACATCCAAGGAAAAGACAGAAAAACATAAAGGTTATCTTATATATCGGTCTCATTACATTTATGGTTTCCAGTAAATGTTCAGTGTATTAATATAAATGTATAAATAATTCCAAGCCAAGTTTGGCTGCCAAATGATGTTACCCTCTATTTCTACCCAATTTAAATCAAGCTGCCATCAAGTGGAATTGTTCAAAGTAATTTTCTCTGATATGGCCCTATAGATTAAAATGACAAGGCTTACTTTCATATGGGATGTGACCAGTCAGTTCATATTTAATTACTATTCAACTCTTCCATTCCAAAAAAAATGCAACTTTGAAATCTAAGTTTAATAGCTAAGTATTTATGAAGCTTGCCTGGCATTTTCATGATGCAAGGTGTTCCCAGCAGCACCTCGGCATGATGCCTTCCCATCTGTAGTTTGCACTCTTGTCTCTGGCGTATATTTGTTTAATCAATTCCTTTTGTTAGAATGCAATCAACTCCAGGTTTGTAAAGGCACATAAAACTGTGTGGACCCAAGCCAAGGATGTGAACAAAGATCTGAACAATTCAGTACTTCCCTAAGTACAGGGAGCTATCAGCACTAAGTGCATTAAGAGTTCAACCACAAAAGTGACGCTGAATATAATAAGTCAATCTTTCCTGATAATCTTTCTTTTAGTGGTTGTTGAGGAAGGCTGTCTTCTATTCTTCACCAACCCTTTATGAATGACATCATCTTTTTACATTGCTGGAAGTATTAAACACTAATTACTTTCATGCCACATTTCAACACACTTATCTTCACGGTTTTATAATTTCAATCTATGGAATCTCATAACCCTCATTATGAATAAAAGGCATCTCAGTGCATTTTAACCCTTAGCTATGAAAGCAGCCTCCAAGGCTGATACAATATATATGAATGAGTGTGCTAAACAGAGGATCAAAATGAGAACAATTGTTAGATAAGGATGTTTTTCTTAACATAGACAGGTCAATTTGTTTCACTAATTTAAAATAAAGCATATTTGACTATTTAACAAGTTATTATTGAATATTGTGCACAGACCGACATGTATTTCAGAAAACTCTAAAATACTCTAAACTGCAATATTGTAATAGTCAATCTTAAATTAGTATAACTTTATAGTCTTACCACTAAAGTCCCTTTCACATGGGTTTTCTGATTATCTTGATCAGTTGTTCAGAAGGACCTGATCGGAAGCTCAATGTCTGTTTAGGAGCATGTAGATGTAAACAGACCTATGTGGATCTCCCGCTGAACACAGCAGAGCCCCCCATCTAAGCCTTTTCCTTTTTTTATTCCTTCATTTTTCTTTAATTTGCTATGATTTGTAAGGGGGACCCCACGCCAAAAACACACACACACTATCCCAGTGTCCCTACTATATTTCATGTTCAGCTGAAAGTCCAATGTTCGGATGAACGCTCCCAACAAGCTAAGTGCGGTTTGAACGTGTGTTCAGACAGAACTAGGGGCTCCTCCTTACTCACAAGCTGCCCTTGCAGCAGGCACACTGGTTACTGTGTGAGGTTAGCTCCCATGTGAGTTGGGGTGATCCTTTCTCATTTTTATATGCTTTTCCCCAGCATGCAGCAGTCACCAACAAGCCTCTCAATTCTCAAAGGCTACCTTGTGCTGCTTTCAGATAGGATGATTCTTCTAGTCTTACTCACCGACTCGGCTGAGTCACCAGTCAGCTCCACTGTAAACATACTGGGCTGCTCCGTACAGCCTCCCTTGAATACAGATGACAGGGCTAGGTGGTAGGACAGGGACATTGAAGCTGTTCCCATGGCCCTGATCCTGGGACGTAGCCTGTTACACAGACATTGCAGGACAACTGACTAAAAAGTAAGGCTGTCCCAACAAATCTGGGACACATGGTAAGTGTGTAGAGGTTACCTGAAAACTACTAGTTATTGCCTTGTCAAATCTCTGACCTAACATATTGTTTATTAGCTTTTCATTGTGCAGTATGTAAAGTCAGGCAGTTGAGATGGCAGGAACAGATAGGTTTCAGATGACTAGTGACCTGCTGGCACAAGCTGTACTGGCAGGGCATCTTTGACAGAGCAAGTGAAGCTAACGTGCAAAAGATTCACCTAGAAGTGCTTGCATATACCTGTAGAATCATCCCAATTCTTCCTGTCAGTCAAATCTTAGGTTGTTTTGACAAACAATGCTTTTGCACTTACTAAAAGTGACTTTTCTGGCAGTTGTGAATTTCCACTGACCAGCGATGGTTCCACAGGAATGTTTGTTGTGGGGTTTAGCAGCACGTTCGAACACTAGGCAAGAACAGCTTGACACGTGGCTGTGACAAGGTTTGGGAGCTTCCTCTAACTTTATGCACTTTATATCTGTAGTAAGGGACACAACCTACCTGCATCTTACCCTTAGCCAACCTGACCAACCTGTTGTGTATAATTCTCAGGACACTGATAACCTCTTATCCTGCAGACCAGACAAATATGCTATGTCAATGGCCTAGTAAAACAAAACCTTATTTACACCACTGGTGGTTCTAGTGAGTGTCCTGGTAGAAAGTGGTCCGAGCAAACACTTAGCAGTTCAATTCCAAACGTTAGCATGTGCAGCAGGCTTCCAGCCCATATGATATCCTTGTCTTAATAATAAAGTTCTACAATTCCTTTTAAAGTATTACCTAAAGGAGAAGCATCTGCTTTCTTATAAGGCAAATGAAGGCCAATTATATCACACAGGTGGCCCAATAATCCGCTGTGGCTCATTGGATCCCACCGGCTGCCTATTTGTGGGCGTTTTGCAGTATGCTGCTTGGAAGTTAAGTCTGTTGCTTGGAAATAAAATGGTAAGTGGTCTTTTGGGCTAGTTAAGCAGCAGGGGTGCCAATGAAGCAAGTCATCATTTCCTGGGTGGTTTGGAGTGAACTGGCTGAATTTGTTGCAAATTTTGGCAATTTGAGTCAAAGCAATTTGCTAATCTCTACTACATCCAGATTGGTCTTTCTGCAGTATATCCCTGATGTGCACAATGAAATGTTTTTATTTTAAAGCCGTCTAATTTGTTCAACACTGGCTTAGAAAAAATGTTTGAGAAAAAAGCAACCAGTCTGATTCTTAAAGTGCTACATTATATAAACCAACCACTCAAGCACTGATAAGTGCAGGTCTAAGCATTAGCAAAACCAGATGAAAATAAGTGCATGCATTTAGCTGGCTGATAAACCGGACATTATGGATCTGCAACTATTTCCCATCCAAAGCACACTTGTGGGTACAGAGAAATGATTCACACTCATGAAAGACTGAAGTCAATTAACCTTTCTGCTGCGATTCCCAACAGCCTGCTAGTAACATTCCTGTTGCGTCAACATTTCTTATCATTCATGACAAGAGGTCTATTATCCTCCAATCATCTCTCAGTCTTCAAATGCTAATGTATTTTTCTCTGCAGTTCTAAAACATTAATAACATCATTTCTTGATAATGGGTCCAGTATAACTTTGTACATAACATTTGAAAAGGATTTCACTAAGCCCCATTTCAATTTCTACTGGCGAAATAGCATTACCCCAAAACAGATTTGAAAAATAACTCTGAAAACAAAAAAGTGCAGTTTATGGGATCCCTACAACTCCAACAATCATACATATGTGAAAAAATTAAAGTATGGGTGTCTTCAGCACATCATGGCTCACACTGACTCCCGGTGATCTTCAAATAGTATGTGCTTAGACAGCAATTGGTGTCTGGTTTAGGAAATGAGGCAATTTGCATATTAGCAGCTTCAGAAACAAAGATAAAATTGTTAATAGGTTACATTTAGATAGTGAAACCGCTCTGCAAACAAAAATTATAGAAAAAGTATTTTTTAGACAGATCTTCAAAAAATTCCTGTGTGAGGAGGCATGAATCATACAAATACATAGAAATAAAATGGACATATGTACCTATAAAGCATTGCAGCGGTTGCATTATATTTTCAACAAAGCTAAATTGAAAACAAACTTCATTCTAATGGAATTGCAGGCTATTTTATTAGAATAAACGATTAAAACCACTAAATACAACCATTTAGCCCGGTTTCCTGCTTTCTTGCAAAAGCAGATCATTTAACATGAAATCCAGTATTCAACACCCTAAAACAAGTTTGTGTCTGAGCCCATCATCTCAACTAAACCATGCTGTGTGATAATACTGCTTACATAGTTTTTTTTCCTGGTTCCGACTTCTTCAACTATGACATGAGTAAAGGTGGCCAAAGATGGATCGAAATTTGTTTGGTTCAGCTGGGGTCAGCCAAATTTTGATTCATGTGTGGCCATTGTAGTTGAACAGACAATATCTACTGATTGATTTCTGTTGATCCACCCTGTCAGATAAAAGCCGCTCAATCCGTTCTGCAGGCAATAGGCTGCAGTGCTAATCTGTATATTCTGACAGTGGGGGAGTCTCCCTGCTGTCAGAATACAATAGCACAGTGGGGAGGATCCTCCTATCCACCACGAATATGTAGATGGGGAAATCAGTTCAGAACCAAGTATGGCCAGATTAAGGGTGGGCACGCTGAGGCTTTTTTTAAATTCTACCACAGGTATGACAACCTCATTTGAATGGGTCACATCATCATAATCCTGCATAGCTTTCTTTTCTCTTTTGCTTTAAGAATAAGTTCACTTTCAACTAAAAAGTGTTAGTTGGCATACCTTGGAGACCTGATACCCAAACAGAGACCCAACTTTTTAAATGCTGCATCCTACACTAGGTGGTAGTTCACTGTAGTGGGAGCCAACCAACTGATCAGTATAGAGCTACATACTGTCAGATTTAAAGTACAACCTTACAATACTTTATTGCAGGCAGCTGGCACATGAGCAGTACACAGCACATAATGTTGGCTGCAGTGTTTAGAACTGTATGCTCATTTGATCCAAGGTCTCTGGGTATGTTTTTAATAGGGAGAGGCTGAGGTTTTCTTTGGTGAAAGTACACTAATTATTTAAACAGCACAATATTCCACACTGGCAAGAGGAATTATAATGTTAAAGCTTTACTTGTAGGGTCTATATTTGCACCATCATTAGCTAATTTGTTATGCAGCTCTCTTTTCTGAAGAAAAACCTTGCAGTCATACTTTACTTTGCAATAAAACATTTTTAGATAACTACTTATAGGTCTTTGAAGTGGAGGAAAAGTGATTTTGTCTGACAAAGTAGAAACAACTCATACAGCACTTCAATTTTAATTAATATTTTTCTGACATGATATTATCACATTATAACCAAGACCAAATACATATGCAAGACATATCATTGATTGCCATCCACTACACAGCCATCATGATAATAAAGGGGCACACAATGGTATTTATACATAAAAACGTCAGTATCTTCACTATGAATACATATTGATTTGCTGATGAAATAAAAACATAGTTCTAGTTCTGTGTGCTTTTTCTTTACTATCATAGACGCGACATTGGGTGAAAAAGAAAAACTCATGTACACAAGGAAAGAAACTGCAGATTTAATGAAACAAACTTCCTTTCTTTTCTTTCTTATTTGTGAAGCAGGAAAAATACCCATTACGACAGGAAGTAGCTCATTAGACAGCAGGTCCCTTTTTATTACAGTGGTTATGACAATTTGTCCTAAAAGTAGGTCAAAAATAAATCAGAGACATCCAACCCTGTAGTGTACAAGGAGCCATTTGCACAGTTATTTATATGCTTTTGTTTGGGCATGGCAAGCAATTTCTTGTTCAGATGTTCCCCTTCTGAAATCACACGCTGTTTATAAGAAATATGCATACACCGTCTTCCATGTTTCTGTGACTGTTCTATGCTTTTCTAATGCTGGATTAACAAGCAGATACTGTACATAATGCTTTACTGCAGTCATGTGACTCTCATACATTACTCTGCCATTTATTCTGTTATCCACGCACTGCATTCAAATTAAAACTTGGAAGTATAATGACTATGCTAATTAACGTAGCTTTGGTTCTATCTATGAAGTCAATATGTTAGCGGTAATGTTCTAGGCAGATAAATGAAAAAATAATCCATGCAATAATTGTATCTGTTGCTTAGGTAATAATTAATTGGTAGTATGCAGTAGGATGACCTCACATCATTTATTCTATCTGTCATCTACAGCTTGCCACACATATCATAGTCTGATTGTACATTCTTTGTACAATCTACTTTAGATTCACCGACAACTATGTACTTGTTCAAGGGTAAACCTAATGAGAAACTGAACTCTGAAAACTGTGCCCAAAAATGCAGGCAGAGCAAAGGAGTAGTTAGCTTCATTGCCTATGTTCTCCTTGCAGCTCATCTTTCCCCATTATTAATATAACGTGTCTTGCTCTGCAATCTGTGAAGACAGCCATGCTGGCAGAGGCAGGGCTGTGCTTCCTCACATCAAAGCCTCCAAACAAGGAGAACAGTGAGCAACACGGTAATTACATCACTAAATCTCGCTCCAAATCTTCTCAGACTAATAGCAGTACCTTAGATCTCAGTCTGCAGCTAAACAGCTATAAGGCTCTAGGCACTGGAGTGCCAATGCACTTCCATATCAGTGGGAATTCAAGACTATTGCCTAGTATACACGGGCCAAATGTCAGGAGACATCAGCCAGTTCAATAAAAACCATCCTTTGGCCCACGTGTATGTCAGCTGGTCCAACAGAAGCCAGCCTGCTTCTCTCAGACGAGCATGCTGGAAAACCAGCAGCCGACCAGCTCCTAATCAGCGCTCTCAGCCAATGACTGAGAGAGAGCACTGACCGGAGTGCTCTGGCGGGGGGCCATCACCAACACAATAGCACAGCAGGAGAGATCGCTGTACTAATGTCAGACTGTACAGCAGCTCTGATCTGAGCTGTCAGTTCATTCAACCCAGAGGTGTACCAGGCTACATTTTTCAAGGTACTGTTAGACACAACTAACATCTCTAAATATTCCCTGGAACATAGCAAATCTTTACTTTTTGAGTTTAGTTCCATTTTAAAAACTCCATTCAATTATATCCAGTCAGGTCGATACACTGTCTCAAGTCAGGTGTGTTTGACTTGTCTGTGTTGCTTTGTTAGGGCTCGTTCACACCAGTTGCTGCATTGCAACATAGTAGCTAGTGTGCAGTGTGGTCTAGCCGATCCCGCGCAGGGCTTTTGCGTGATACTGACGCATCGTACTGTTACTTTTTTTGAAATGAACTTCATCAAAATGTCACAAAGTGACCTATAACCCACACTGTGCTGAAAAAAAGTACTGCATGCAGTACACACCACCCACACACCAACGCAATGCAGTGGTGTGAAATGGTCTCACCAAGAGACAAAGCAGTGGGGGTGCAGTGGGACTGTGCTGGAATAGCCACCCAATGCAGTTCCACCAAACATGGTGAGAATGGACCCTAAAGCCTCTTACACACGATCAGATTTTTGGATGACCGTTCATCCATTTTTTTGTCGCATGCTTGTATCATGTCGAAAGTGAAGAGGTTAGTCACCATACGAAAAATTTTCGTACGACAGAATACAACTTCAGAAGTGACGTAATGTGTTGAATAGTTCTGTATGTATTCTTTTGTTTCTGAGCATCCGTAGTCTTGCTCTTACGATTTTTTTCTAACAAAAACCATACTAATTGAATGAAAATTGGACGTTGAGTTCATGCACAAGAAAAAATGTATAGTCTGCACATTAAGCTTTTTTCGTCCAATAAATCTAAATCGGCTGTCGAAAGCACCATACTAGTGATCTGAAAATCGGCAGATCGTTCGCACTAAATTTTTCTTCCGATTTTCGTATCATGTGTACGGACCTTTAGTCTGTCTTTACTTATGTTTCTTCTGTTCTGTGCTTGTGGCCCCTGTTCTTACCAACCAGGGCTGACACATATGAGTCTATTCTGTCTTTGACACTTTAGCCTAGGTATGTTCCTGCATTTGGGCTAGGGCATTCTATCTTGTATTTTGTTTGGGCCCGTTTTGGCTATTAATTCTGTTCCTGTTAGTTAGTCTGCATTGATTTCAGCTTCTGATCCAGTTTGCCTGTTTGTACTAGCTTCAGGGTCTGATCCTGTTTATCTGCCCATACTGGCAATTGCTTTAAACCTCTTTGTGTTTTTTGCTCCTGGACACAACTCTGTCTGTTCCTGTCTGTTCTTTTCTGCCTGTCTGTCTGTGGTTGTTCAGCTTGGCAATTTCAAGGGTTATAGAGAGGGAACTGTCTTTCCACGTTTCTCCAAATTTCGTTAACGGTCATACCCGTCTATTTGTCCTAGTCTGGGACTTCGATCATGTTTGTCCGTTTGACCTAGTCTTCGACTTTAGTTACGTCTGATTGATTGTCCTTGTCTTAATTATCGGTTTTGCCCGGGTTTGTTTTATGTTCTATCTTACGGGATCGGGTTTACGTCCTTGTATGGATCCGATTTCACAGTTTCTGTCTTATCTGAGTATACACAGTCGGGACCAACCATTCTTGTCCCCGGTGTTCGTGTCTTGTCTTCTTTGTATTCATTTCTGTCTGATTTCCAGGCATGTGTACTA
>BLSH010320286.1:396269-421843 GCA_018402905.1 Glandirana rugosa | reverse complement strand
AATTCTCCTATTCCAAATATTCCTCAATCTCATAGGATAGAAAGAAAGGACTTCATGGTGCAGTATATCTAAACGATTTATTAAAAAACAGAACACAGAAACAAGTAAAAATCAAACAGCCACGCTTCTGGCCAGCTGGCTGATACGTGGTGACGTCTAGATGTGCTGCTCTACCCAACGAATTTCCCCATACAAAGCATCCACGGTCCCAGTTGATGCCTTGTATGGGGAAAGGCGTTGGTTGGAGCAGCACCTCTAGACATCACCATGTATCAGACAGCTGGCCAGAAGCCATGGCTGTTTGATTTTAACTTTGCTCTGTGTTCTTAACCACTCCACCCCGGAAAGATTTCCCATGTTAGGACCAGAGCACTTTTTGCGATTCGGCACTGCGTCGCTTTAATTGACAATTGCGTGGTTGTGCAACATTGTACCCAAACTAAATTTGTGTCCTTTTTTTCCCAAAAATAGAGCTTAATTTTGGTGGTATTTGATCACCTCTGCGTCATTTCTGATCACCGCTATGAACTAAAAAAGAGCGACAATTTTGCAAAAAAACAGTACTTCTTACTTTTTGCTAAAATACAAATTCAAAAAATAAAATATAAAAAAAAAATGTATTCATCGGTTTTGGCAAATTTATATTCTATCTCATATTTTTGGTAAAAAAATCGCAATCGGCATTTATTGATTGGTTTGTGCAAAAGTTGCAGTGTTTACAAACCATGAGAATTAATTTCTGGCATTTTTACAATTTTTTTTTTTTTACTGGTAATGGCGGCGATCTGCGATTTTTATCGGGACTTTGATATTGCGGCGGACATGTCAGACATTTTTGACACTTTTTTGGGACCAATGACATTCATACAGCGATCAGAAATTTAAATATCCACTGATTACTATTTAAATGTCATTGGCAGTGAAGGGGTTAACCTGCAGGGGGAGATCTAGGGGTTAACTGTGTACCCTAGGTGTGTTCTAACTGTCAGGGGGCTGGGCTACCATGGGCATAAGAGAACTAACTGATCCCAGTGACAGGGCGGTTCCCTGTTCTTTCCCTCTGCCAGGTCATCACGGCTCGCCAGCGGATATCAGGTCTGCCCGAGCCGCGGGCACACTCCTGCAGAGTGCGGCGAGCATGTTTATAGACGGCGGTTCACGCAACGCTGCCACAGTGTGGCAGTAAATGTATGCAATCCGGTCAGGAACTTGTTAAGTGCAAGTGATCCTATGTTCTTTAGTACAATAGTTTGGGTACACTGCAACATGAAGTCCTTTCTTTCAATCCTATGAGATCAAGGAATATTTGGAATAGAAGGATTCGTGTCCCTGAGACCCTCTGCTGAGCAGGCACAGCCCACAGCCATTAGGAGGAATCCTTGCTGGGGAGAGGCTGAGGAGAGGATTACCGTGTCGGAAACTACTTGTCTTAATGTGTATGATCTCTACAATTTGAGACTTTACAGCTCTTTTCCAGAAGTATCTGGGATAGGAGGATTCTTGTCCCTGAGACCCTCTACCGATTAGACAACAGCCCGCAGATATTTGGAGGATTCCTTACTGGGAGAGGCTAAGGAGAGGATTATCATATCGGATATTAGTTGTCTGAACATGTATGATCTCTATAATCTGTGATCTAACAACTCTGGTAAGCGGCCTAGATTGTCTCATAACAGGAACATTGATAGATTATACATTCTTGCAAATGATTAGCAGTATCTGTGGAACGTTATAGTAGATGATTTATACACATTGTATCAATGTTTGCAGTGTGAATTTTGGATGGACACATTTTATTACTTTTTGCTTGATTAGCATTATTGGAACTCACAATATATTTTGTTTTTTATCAAATATTTGGATAAGTGGGGAGTGCACTTATATATTCACAGAGTATTCCAGCTAGTTTATTAGCAGCAGCACCCTAGAAAAATAAGGTTTCTTTTTGGCTCATAATAGGTTTTTCAATTAGGGTAGTGCAAAATATATATTTTTTTGCATTCAATCTATTACAGCCTAGTACTTGCTGCCGGTTTACAATACTACAAAGCAAACCAAAGTCTTAGGAGACCTTTATCACGAAAAAATTGGTATGGTATATTCTGATAACTATAAATAGATAATATACATAATTAAAGTATTCAGTGTAGGGATTACTTTTTTCTCATACCTTTATTTATATTGTTTTCCGCATAAAATTAAAGTGGTTGTCTACCCTCTAAAGTCATTTTTACCTACATAAGGCTTACCTGTAGGTAAAATGAATATCTCCTAAACCTGTACGGTTTAGGAGATATTCCACTTGCACTGCAGCCGCTGACGTCACGGCGCATGCGCAGTGATGACCCAGCGAAGGCCAGGCGCATAGCATCGGACGCTGCCGGAAAGTCCGCCGGAAAGACGGGCTCCCATGCATGTGCGAGAGTGACGTCTCATGGCTCTGGCCACTCACAGCACCAAAGGCGCGAACCTGGAAGAATGCACACAGCGCAGATGTCCTCTCCCTCTGCAGGGACCGGGCAGCCCCACGGGAGCTTCATTCTAAGGTGAGTATTTCATAATGAGCTAGTATTATTATGCCTTTGCCTTACAGGTTGTTTTTTTTTTGGGTAGACAGCCACTTTAATGAATATATTGCATGTGCCTCAAACATTTATCAGAATACAATAGTGATACTATAGTGATTCTAAAAGTAAACTGAAACACCTGGAAAATGGTGGTTGTAAAATGCAGATAAAAGCAGGTTTACATTTTACAATGTGCTGTGCTTTTAGGACATAGTTTACTATGTTAGGTGATACGAAAAGCGAAACTTAGAACTAATGTAATAATACTCTTAACAACTAAGAGTCAAAGTTAAATCATAGTAAATATTTCCTGTAATGTGAAAAGTTGAACATAAAATATAGACTCTATGGCTGCCGTGAAAAGCACCTCCATGTTCATCCAGTTTTTATGAATTACTTACAAAGTAGAGGGAAGGTATGAAATGAAGTGTACTAGTGCCAAATGCTAAAAGAAAATGAAAGCCAGTCATTGTGTTAGCATATGTCTACCTACAAAGGGTGAGTCTAACAGGTAGACGTGGCATTTTCATTGTGTTCAGTCTATAACCATATGATACCCAATATGTGCTTCTGAAGTAACATGTGGTGCTCAACTCCCTCAATTGTACCTTTCTGCTTTCTGAATCCCAAGCTTTGAAATACTTGTCTCGTCTGAAAACCTCTACCTTATAACATTTGTAATGCTTATGGCAAATAAATATTTTTATATATCTTACTATGCCCTACCAACCAGCAGATGATAGAGCCTACTGCGTCTTACAGAGCTGGCAGAATCAGTTATCAAAGTGGTTCTGTAATCTCTCCTAAAGCTAGAAAGCTGAAATTAGTAGGTATAGTTACTTCTGCCACTAATTTTTATCCTTTTATTTTGTAACTTTTATAAATTTTTACCTTATGCTAAACGATCTTAATAAGCAAATCTGTTAACACTAAAATCAGACACTTTCCAGCAATACGTTACATTTTCTCAGGGGAGTTTCTAAAACATCTCGCTGAACTAAAACATACCTTCCTAAGGTCCTTTCACGCGGGCGGTCGCCCCATGGACTCCGTTTTGCTCAGCGGGGGATCGATCCACTGTGCAGAGATGGATTGGCCAGAGCCCAGCTCTCCTCTATGGGGAGAGCGGACGAAAACGCACCGCCTGTCCGTTTTCATCTGATCCGATCCACCAGACGGATGTATAATAGGGTCTCCATCTGTCTATATTTCACAGACAGGATCAGATCGGATAGCAGCAGGTGTCAGCGGACATGCCACCACTGACATCCACTGCCCCATAGGAGTAAATGGAGGCTCCGATCAGGTTCGCCTGAAAAACTGACAGGTGGATCTGATCGGAAAGCCTGTGTGAAATTGGCCTTAGGTTATTTTTATTCATGAATTGCATTTGTTTAAATTCTAGCTATAACAATATGGGGTTGATTTACTAAAGGCAAATAGACTGTGCACTTTGCAAAGTGCAGTTGCTCCAGAGCTCAGTAAATGAGCAGAAGCCCATCCAATCATGTGCAAGCAAAAATGCTGTTTTTTTTTTTTTCTTTCCTTGCACGTGATTTGGTACTCTTTGCAAAATTAAGCCTTACCTCATTTACTAAGCTTGCAGAGGGCAACTACTCTTTGCAAAGTGCACAGTCTATTTGCTTTAAGTAAATCAACCCCTACGTCTCATGATAGATTTGAAACCATAACAAGGTTTACATCAAGCAATAATTCTTTTAGGTTGTAAAAATCCTGTTGGCTTATCAAATTATTCAGTCCCTGTCTGCAATACTATTATGTGTATAACAGGTCAAACAAAACATAGATGAACCTTAACAAAACTCGATGAACTGAGATGCCATAAACCATACATATTTACTATAGGAAGATGCATGTGTTCCCATTGGAAGAATAGACCACTCCCCAAGTACACTGAACAGACAACAGGTTTTACAGTTTTTCTTTGTGCAGGAGAAGGTGTTAGAGCTGAAGAATGGTTTGTCTTTTGGGAGTTTACTGTCATTTGATTTCAAGACTTAAATAAATCAAAAGGCTGGTGAAATGCTTGCAGTATGGCAGCCTTCGAGGGCAGAATACTAACAACATTGCCTTGGGATGCACAACCCGGGATATTAATGCCGTAAGAACGTAGAGTTGATATGCAGCTCATTCTGCTTGTCTGAACTACCTTTGATACATTTGTTCATAATGGTTTCAGGGGCATCTCATCTATCACTTCTACAGGTGAGCATAGACACAGAGATTACCCACAATATGAAAAGTTGACCTAACTTAATAGGCAATGAAGAAGGAAAAAAGTTTATGGTTAAAACTTAACTTTTGTTAAAAAATGTATATAACATTCAGTATATACCTTTTTTGCTTCATCTGCATTCAGTTAGGATTTTATGAGACTGGCAAAAAAATATATATGGCTTCCTTTGCATGAGGGCATTCTGTGTTTGGTGGGGGTACAGTACAGCCTGTACAGCCATTGCTGCTCATGTGATTTGCTCACTGTTATTTCCATTTTTTTCACAATGCTGTCACTGATCAAGGTACTATAGAAAGAACAATATCCCATTTGGTTCTTAGGTAGTAGGCAGTGGCTAAAAAGTATGGTGAGAAGACAAAAGGAGGAACCCATATTGTGCCTGCATTATTTACAGTGGCATCAGTAGTTAAGAGTTGCACTAGCTTTCCAGGCAAGAACCATAAGTTATTGGTATTGCCAGGAACACTGACACCACCGAAAATTGACAACTGCAGCCACTGCCAATAGTGCAGCCCCAATTAATGGAGAGTTTACCTATACAAATTAATAAAGCTAAGTCTCTTTCTGAATCCAGCTACAGCTCTTATTAGATCTTAAGCCCCGATGAAGGGGAAGGTTTTTGGGCCCCCGAAATATGTTGGCTTTATTTTTTATTGTGAACCTTTAGGCTCCATGCACACTAGCAGTTGTTTAAGCACCTAGAAGCTATTATGAACATTTTTTCTGCTCCTAGTAGCTAAATAGTGTTATCATATGTGTCCATGCACACTATTTTATGCTAGAAGCATTTTTCAAGCTTCAGAGTTTTGGAGCAGAAAACAAGTTTTTAGTAGCATTTTCCCAGGAGGAAAAAAAACACTAAATGCTCATAAACACATCTAAATGCTACTAAAATGTTATTTTTTCAAGCGTGTTTTTCCTTATGTACTGTAAAAATGCTAATAAAATGCTAATAAAATGCTAGAAGTCCTAAAAGCTTCTAAAAGTTCCTAAAATGCTACTACAAGCTAGCACAAAAATGCTATTATCAGTGTTTTTCATCCAGCGTTTTTTTCTAGCATTTTTGGAGCTTACAACAAAATGCTAATGCGCATGGAGCCTCAAAGTGATTTAAACTCTTTTAGGCCTCATGCACACTGGACATTATAAAAATGCCAGCAGCATTAGCTTTAGAATGCTGCGTTAAAAATGCAAGTTTTGCCACATTTTGCAGCATTTCTGTTTTTTATCAAAACTATACTCCAACAAATGCTTAAAGCGGAGTTCCACCCAAAAGTGGAACTTCCACTGGTTGGATTCCCCCCCCCCCCCTCAGGTGTCACATTTGGCACCTTTCGGGGGGAGGGGGGAAGAGGACACCTGTCTTTGGACAGGTGTCCTTTTCCACACATCCGAGAGCTCTGGCCGGCTGCCGCGTCTGCTGACGTCAGCAGCCAGGCTCCCTCCTCCCTGCTCGCTCTGCTACTGGCCACCTGGCCAGTAGCAGAGCACAGCAGAGCCTCGCGCATGCACAGTAAGGTGCCCGGCGTGAAGCTGTAATGTTACATGTCCGGGTTCCCTTACCCGCAATGGATGCGGCTGCACCCGACCCCCGATCCGAAGATCGGCGGCGGGTGCCGACATCGCTGGACTCCAGGACAGGTAGGTGTCCTATTATTAAAAGTCAGCAGCTACTGTATGTGTAGCTGCTGACTTTTTTTTTTTTTTCCCTGGTGGACTTCTGCTTTACGGCTCAAAAACGCTCATAAATGCTGGATAGCCATGCTTTACTGCATTTTTCCAGCATTAGAGCATCTTTATAGCTGAAAAACTCCTCTTCAAATGCAGTAGTTCTGGGAGTTTTTTACAGCCTGAAAATACCCCTGCCAAAAAAGTGCTGATAGTATGCTGGGGAGTTTACTGGTTCTAAAACACCTAACGCCCAAAACAGAAGCTGTAGAAACACCCAGTTTTTAAGTACATAACCATCTTAGTTGGGGCTTTTAATGGGCAAAGATTCCACAGAAACAATTAAGCTAATTTTTCATAAAAGGTCTCATTTTATTAACAACAGCTAAAAATAGCTAAAAACAGGGGTTTTGTAGAGACCCCTAGGCATGAACATAATATGCATTAGTAATGTCATAATTACAATACATATATATCAAAAAGACAAAACCACTTTACACAACACACTCCTACAGAGATGGAGTGGAGTGGAATCCAATGCGTTTCAATGTTGGATGTTATTCCTCTTCATCAGGGGAAGTGGTAACAGTCTACTGAGTATCGTATGAGAAGTATCAATATTTAAAGAAGAATTTTTAATCTTGATTGGTTAAAAAACTGGAGAACAATGCTGCTGCGGCATGCTCTGGGCCGTCCAGCTAGGATGGAAAATGCACATCAGTCCAAGGGCTCCACCAAGAGGGAGGGGGCAAACACACACGCCCCCCAAGGGAAGGAGGAGGGTCGGTGCCCCACACACCCCAGGCGATGAACGTCAGTCAATGCGGACTAAGAGTAAATAGAGGAGTTTGGAAAGTGGAGGAGATACACTCGGTTATTTTGATTGATCGGTCGTCTCATTCCGATCCCCACTACATGGACGTGCTCAGTGTGATGGAATGATCGCATCGGTTTAATACTATATGAAATGATAGTGTTTATTTGGCCAAAGTCCGAGAGTGGTGCATCCACTCTGCTCTGAGCATGTAAGGGGAACTTGCACCGTCTTGGTAGTTGTACAGCCCATCTAGGGACTGGCTTTGGCCGCTGGTCGGCGGCCAGAGATGGTCGGCGGCCAGAGCCAGAAATGATAGACCCTTTATTTCTTTGTAAATGGGCACATTTACAAAATCTGCAGGGGATCAAATAATTACTTTCCCCACTGCATACTTTATCTTACTATCAAAGCAAAATGTAAATACAACCATAACTGTACTCCAAATATGTTCTCAATGTCGGCATCTTGGCACTAGTAGTTTTCACGGCCATTTGTCAAGAAATAATGTGGATACAGCAGCTGTCCTAACTTTCACCAATGCGGCCCTTTGTGCAGATAAAAAGCAGCACTAATATCCTGGCACCAGAACTGTAATTGTAGCCTGAATACAAACATCTGATTGATTGCTAGAGACATTGGAACTACTCCTTTATGGTGAAAATTATTTCTCATCTCACCATCCAGTTCCTAGCCTATACCATCCATTAAAGAGGAGTTCTGCCCCCCACCCCTCCAAAGAGTAAAAGTCAGCAGCTACAAATAATGTAGCTGCAGACTTTTACTATTAGGGCACTTACCTGTCCAGGCATCCAGCGGTGTCCTCGCCCGAGCAGATTCTTGAAATTGTCTCTCAGGCGCTGGCACTGCCATCTCAGGTAAGGGAAACAGGCAATGAAGCCTTGCTTCCTACTGCATATGTGCAAATTGTGCAATCATGACGTCACACCCAAGTGATGGAGCAACAGGCTGCTGGAACGCACATGGAATCTCCATATTGGAGTAAGCGGCCGGAGCTATATTAAACACTGCTGACATCACTGGGTGCTGGCTCAGGCATCAAGAAATGTGAGTTGCCATTTTATTGTACCTTTTATGCATTTTAATAAACTGTAAACGTGGTTGAGCTATGAGGAGCATGTCTGCCTTTTGTTTCTGAGCTCATATCAGATGAGGAGCAGAGGCTTGAAAGCAGCAGCAGTAGTCTATGAGCCTTACATCCAGGGAAGGATAGGAGGTCCGGAGCAAGTGATTGAACTGTTAAACGCAAGCTGCCCCAAAAAACATTGGGTCCTAAAATCTGGTGCGTGGCAGTGTATGTCTATGTGTGGTGAAGATCACAGGATACACCAGTCTATGACACAATTGTCTGCATGAAAGAGAGCACTATTTGGAGATGGAGATTTACCATTGGTCACACGGTGGATGGTTTAAAATAGATTGAAAAGATGGACATTCTTTTTTATATATATGGACTTTTGGAGGATGCCATATATATTCACTTTTATGTGTTTATAAATGAATTATGCATTAATTGAAGTGTCACAATTATTAAGGAGATACCTAGCGCCCGTACATGTTAAATCTTTTTGCAATCGGTGATATAAACACAGATTTTTTTTGTTGGTTAAGCTATCAGATTTATTTAATTAGGTGTGAGGATACTGTGGCGCAGTTTTCTTTTCTTTATTTAAAAGGATATGTGTGAATCGCACTGTGCTCTGTGAATGAGCCGGCTGCGTGAGGAAGGAGCCACGGCGAACTGAGCCAGAAGTGGGAGCAGGTACCTGTCAAAACCAGGTACCTGCTGTTCCCCCCTCCCCCCCAAAAGGTGCTAAATGTGACAGTGGATGGGGGGAGGAGGTAGGCAAGCGGAGCTTCCCCTTTTGGGTGGTGCTCCACTTTAACTTCTGCACTTCTTCTCCCCACATCTTAAACCCACCATCCATGACTTACTATGGTTTGAAGAAATACGGCTTTCTTTTGCCTCTCCTCCAATTCCTTTCTTAGAACATGTAAATGGAAGAATTCATTCTTTCCTTGTCTTGAATTTCTCAGCAGCACACTTTGGGAAAGATTAGGTATTTAGAGGTACAAAAGGTGCAGGTATGGGGTCTGTGTGGGAACCAAGTAAGTAATTCCCCTGGGGACAGTAAGGGTAAGGATATCCTTTACTTCAAGCCGACAGCACCGCTGTCTTTCTTTTCCACTATATTTATAATTAGGCCCCTGTGTATCTTATGATGATTTATCATATCACAGAGTATGTATAGTACCTGACACAGCTTTTTTATTGCTGTGCCTTCACATGTGCTCAGCGGCTCTTCCATCTATACTTTCATGGCTGGCACAATGAAATTATTAAAATATTCCTACCAAATCACTCTGATGATCCTGATCCTCATAAATCAAACATGGAAGGAATGTATGAGGGAAAAACATTAACTTGATTCTCCTCCTACACGGCGCTGGAAATTTACAAATAATAACATTCAGTCTTTTATCATCGAGCAAAGCATACATTACCGACCTTCCCTCTGCTCATCTCTGAAAAGCACACATCTGAAATGTTTCCCTTGGAAAAGCATAAAAACGATTGCATTTATTTGTCTTCATTAGGTTACACACGACTTTTAAAAGTGCAGCACTTTTACTCTGATGGTAACCACAAATTGTTATGCAGTTAACAGTGACAAATCTTACGGCCATTACAGGAGCGAGCAGAATAATTGAGTATGAATTCACAGGCACAAACAGTACAGCCTGCAGTCTCATCAAATGCTACAGTTCAATAATATAATAGTTCCAAAGTAACTGCGTAATTACATGTAACTGCGTAAAATGTCAAGGTGTTCACAGAATTTTTTTTCTACTTTTTTCTACTACTGCAGTATGAACACTGTGCATCAAAGTGATGTTCTACCACTATTAACTGTACTTACAGCACTATAGAGCTCTTATATGGAAACACAGTGATTTAACTCTTAACTTTTTAGTAATAAAGCTTCATGGGGTGATCCATTTCCTTAGAAAGTACTCTCTCCAGTATCACCTAAGAGTATAATAAAACATCCGTCAGCAGCAAATGAAGCATTTTGCTCACTGTTTCTGCATTTAAGTCATCCTCTATTTTCCTTGCATTAAAATCAGGGTGGAACACTGCCATTTATTGGTAATGTGCCATATCCCAGCTCTTAATCATATGGGATCATATTAGATTGTAACATACAACACATACTTAGAGGCTTAAGATGTGAATATGTTTCCATGACTACCCTATAGCATATCAGATAAGCAACCAGTGCAAAAGTTTAAAGTGTTACTAAACCCAGGAGCCTGCATTCACTATATCTGGTCTCCACAGTACACAGAACACGGAAATGCTAATTTACTAAATATTAACTGCTAAATACCTTTTCCCATCAGCAGTATATAGCAATCTTGTAAATTCTATCAGTGTCCGGTTAAAGCTTGTAGGAGGAGTTTTCATTCTACTCTGACTCTCTGTCTGGACAGTGCTTATTGGCCCAGTGCCAATTACACGCACCCTTCCAAGGAAAGAAAAAAGCTCTCTAGCAATACTTTAGCCTTTTTCTGATCTCTCTGTCAAAATTGATGGCATAACTATCAACCCATCTCCGCATGCCAAGGTCCTAGGTGTAGTCACTGTCCAATTTGTGCCGCCTCAACCTCCGCAACATCTCCAAAATACGCCCCTTTCTAACCAATGGCACAACAAAGCTCATAATTCACTCCCTCGCTATCTCTTGCCTCGACTACTGCAACTCCCTCCTCATTGGCTTACCTCTACACAGGCTATACCCTCTTCAGTCCATCATGAATACTGCTGCCAGACTCATCCACCTTACCAGTCGCTCTGTGTCCGCTACTCCGCTCCCCCAACTAATTAAATTCAAAATACTAACAACTTACAAAGCCATCCACATCTCTGCCCCCAGCTACATCACTAACCTAGTCTCAAAATACCAACCAAATCATTTTCTTTATCCCTCTCAAGACCTCCTGCTCTCTAGCTCCCTTGTCACCTCCTCCCTTGCTCGCCTCCAGGACTTTTCCAGAGCCTCTCCCATCCTATGGAACTCATTACCCCAATCTGTGCGATTATCTCCTACTTTATTAGCTTTTAGACGAGCCCTGAAAACCCTCCTTCAGAGAAGTCTATCCTACCCACAAGTAACAACTGTATTTTCATTTTCTCCATCAGCTCATCCCCTACAGTTATTACCTTTTGTTTCACTTGACCCTCCCTTCTAGATAGTACGCTCTAACAAGCAGGGCCCTCTAATTCCCCTTGTATTGAATTGTATTGTAACTGTACTGTCTGCCCTAATGTTTTAAAGGGCTGTGCAAACTGTTGGCGCTATATAAACCCTGTATTATAATAATAATAATAATAATAATAATACACACCTAACTAAGTATGTGCAGAGTGCCCCCAATGCTCTGCACTTTTAGGAGATGGATTGGGGACAGTAAAAGAAGGGGAGGATCAGAGAAGACAGGATCAAACAGCCTTTTTACTCAATGCAGAGGATTAACCCCTTAGGTTCCACAGTGAGAATAACAAGCATGCTCTGCTGCATATACAGACTGATTTTACTGTTGTGGGTTTAGTAACCCTTTTAAGTAAATCTGTACTAAACACTGACAGGCTTGTTCAAGCCCTTTGATTGCTTTCAAATAGCACAGCAAAGCCTTCTTAAAACAGAAGGTATTCAATTGTATAATTTCATCATGAATCCCAAAAAATAAGAGGACTATACCTGATTGCAGGAGAGTGAGTGGAACCATGCAAATCATACCTTTATGCACAATGGCCAGATGTACATCTAGAACCACTGCTGTATAATGCAAATATGGCCTAATATTATATGGATATTGATTAATCACCTGAATACCGGACACCCCCTACCTTCCCAGGCCAATTCTCAGATTTCAGTACCGTCACACTTTGAATGAAATTACTCAGCCATGCAGCATTGTATCCATTTGAAATGTTTATCATTTTTTTTAGACAGATAGAGATTTCTTTTGGTGGCATTCAATCATCACTAGGTTCTTTATATGTTTCTATATAAATGAAAAAATACAGCAAATTTTGAAAAAAAAACTTTATTTTAGTTTCTCTTATAAAATTTTGCTAATAAATATTCTTTCTTCATAAATTGGGCTAAAATGTATTCTACTACATTTCTTTGGTAAAAATAACCAGACTCAATGTATATTATTTAGTCTGTATAATACTATATTACTATACTATACTATATTTTACTGCATAAACTGTATATATTTGAATATTAATCATTCCTGATGTACTGACTGCCTATCTCATTTCTTAAGGCCCTAAAACACCGGGACAGTACAAATACCCCCCAAATGACCCGTTCTGGGAAAGTAGATAGTCCAAGGTATTTAGTAAGAGGCATGGTGAGTTTTTTGAAGTTGTAATATTTTGACATAATTTTTTGGAAAATGAAGAAATTACATTTTTTTTCACAAAGTTTCCATTTTAACAACTTATTTCTCACACACAACATAGGGATACTTAGAATTACACCCCAAAACACATTCTGCTATTCCTCCCAAGTATCGGGGTAACACATGTATGAGACTGTTTCACAGCCTAGATACATAGATGGACCCAAAATCCAAGGAGCACCATTGGGCTTTCAAGGAGGATAAATTATGCATATGTTAGGTATCTAATTTGGAAAGCAAGCTCCCCAAGGTATTTTCTGAATAGCATTGTGAGTCTTTTGAAGATATTATTTTGTGTCTCAAGTTTTTGGAAAATGCAGGAAACAAAATGAAAATGTTTTTACAAAAAAGTTGTCAATCAATGATCTTTCCAGCACGTGTCATAGGCATACTTAGAATTACAACCTAAAACACATTCTGCTACTCCTCCCGAGTATGGTAATATCAGATGTGTGAGACTTTTTCACAGCCTAGCCATATAGAGAAGCCCAAAATCCAAGGAAGGACCTTCAGGCTTTCTAGATACCTATTTTTGAAGGCACCGGGACAGTAGAAACCCCCAAAAAATTACCATATTTTGGAGAGTAAACAGGCCAAGGTATTTTTAAGAGGCATTGTGAGTCTTTTGAAGACTTAATTTTATTCCCAACAGTTTTTGAAAAATGTGGAAAGAAAATGAAAATTATTTTTTAAACAAAGTTGGCAATTCAATAAGATATTTCTCACATGCAGCTTGGGTATACTTAGAATTACACCCCCAAAACACATTGTGCTAGTACTCATACTGAGTATTGCGATACCACATGTGTGAGAGGTTTTCACTGTCTGTACTGATTATGTACTGGACATTGTATCTTGTGTATCACTTAAATCAACCAACTGTGTCAAAACTATGTACTGTAATGGTCACAAGTAGTGGGAGAATATAGTATAGTGTAGCATCACCAATGGCAGTCGCAATTCCTATAAGCCAAGCAAGCCTAGCTTACTGGTACATGACTGCCCCTAGGAATGCCATGTTCAATGGCCTGGTATTTCACAGGAACAGTGGGATGTACAGATGGGTCAGTTCCGGCCAGAGGCAGAGCCATGGTCAGCAAACAGGCAAAGGATTGGTGGAGTGAGCAGAAGAAACGTGATCAATAAACAGGCCAGGGTTAGTACAGGCAGCAGGCAGAGGCAAGACTGTGCTGATGTGAAGGTGATCAGGGACACTGTAACTGGTGTGGTGGTGATCAGGGACACTGTAACTGGTGTGGCGCTGATCAGTGATACTGTAACTGGTGTGGTGGTGATCAGGGACACTGTAACTGGTGTGGCGCTGATCAGTGATACTGTAACTGGTGTGGTGGTGATCAGAAACAACATGACTGGTGTGGCAGTAATCAGGGACACCGTAACTGATGTGGCAGTGTTTAGGGACAATATGACTGGTGTGGTGGTGGTCAGAGGCACTGTAACTGATGTGATGGGGATTAGGGGCAATATGATTGGTGTGGCGGTGATCAAGGACACAGCAAATGGTGTGGCAATGATTAGGGACACTGCAACTGGTGTGGCAGTGATCACGGACACTGTAACTGGTGTGGCGGTGATCAGGGAAACTGGGACTGGTGTGGTGGTGTTCAAGGACACTCTAACTGGTGTGGCAGTGATCAAGGACAATATGACTGGTGAAAAGGTGACTAAGGACACTGTGAGTGGGCAGTGGTGATTAGGGCACTTTTGGGGCAGTGATCACGGACACTGTAACTGGTGTGGCGGTGATCAGGGAAACTGGGACTGGTGTGGTGGTGTTCAAGGACACTCTAACTGGTGTCGCAGTCATCAAGGACAATACGACTGGTGAAAAGGTGATTAAGGACACTGTGAGTGGGCAGCAATTAGGGCACTTTTGGGGTGGTGATAAGGGACACTTGGACTGGTTTGGTGGTGATCAAGGACACTCTAACTGGTGTGGCAGTGATCAAAGACACAGTAACTGTTGTGGCAGTGATCAGGGACACTGTAACTGGTTTGGCAGTGATCAGGGACAGTGTATCTGGTGTGGCGGTAATTAGGGATAATAAGACGGGTGTTGTGATGATCAGGGATTATATAACTGCTGTGGCAGTGATCAGGGACAATATGACTGGTGAAAAGTTGATTAAGGACACTGTGAGTGGGCAGCAGTGATTAGGGCACTGTGAATAAACTGTAAGGAATGGTGTTCTGCTGTGTCTGGTGGAGGCGCGCTTCTGGGAGGACTTATGGGTACATCCTCCCTGTTGTTTATGAACATTGGTTGGGCATAAAGTGGTTAAATACTGCCTAAAACTGTTGCAGGCTAGTTGGCCATCATTGGTGCAGTGTATGAAAACCATGACTTCTATGGTGTAGGGCTTGGGGACCAACTGGACAATATAACAATACAGGTTATGGTGAGAAGTCACTAAAGGAATCAAAAAGCCCCTCCAACCAAATCAGCGCATAGCACAATATAGCTTTCCTAAAACAGATGCCATTCACAGGTCTCACCTATACACCAGCAGTTCTGGAGGTACATCTAACTGATGGGGCATAAAGGAATTATTTGCACGGTTCTGCCTACTGTCCTGATTTCAGGATTAAGAGCGCTGCTGAGGCCAATGTGGTCTCTTACACTTTAATAGCACTTTAAAGTGATACACTTTGTTGTTTAACATAATTAAAGATGCAACAGTTTGAACCATTAGCTTTCTTCATTTGGCTTTAATATATCTTTATAATGGTAATGCCTTGTGAAGAAATCTATGATGTTTTAATAACCTGAATATTTAATTCCTTAAGGTAGTATTAAACCCAAAACCAAAACTGTAATATATTGCAGCTTACCAATCCTTAGATGTGGTAGCTGCATTCGTTTTCTTTTCTTAGGCTTTTTCCCCTCTGTTTTCACCTAGTGAAAGTAACACACTTTCTCTATTAGAGTGCCTCCACTCTGGGTGAAGGGGCGCCTTTGGGCAGCAGCATTGTCAGTCTGGGGCGAGGGGAGTATTAGATGTAATAGCAGATTTAAATTGAAGCTAAACTTCAGCTAACACTTTATAAGCAGTTACAGCAAAGAGGTTTTTTGTTTTCTTTTGGGATAAAAGTGTTACATATTAAATAAAAACTGAGTATTATAAGCACCCCTGCTAGTGTTAAATGGCTTGTCTCATCTATGTAACTGATACATTCTGCTGGATAACTTTTGAAAAACAACAGACTTACTGGCTGGATCACAAGATAAAAACAGAAGAAAGAAATCTGAAAAATGAATTGAATACAACTATCACATCTGATATGATGAAATATAATAAATACACTATTAAAATTATGTCCAAAGTTCCTGCATAATAGCCAATATGGTTCAAGTTGAATCTAATATAAAACAGATTGAGTTACGCAAGGGCCTGCCTGATTGCATACA
This sequence comes from Glandirana rugosa, assembly GCA_018402905.1. Classification (NCBI taxonomy): domain Eukaryota; kingdom Metazoa; phylum Chordata; class Amphibia; order Anura; family Ranidae; genus Glandirana; species Glandirana rugosa. The sequence continues at coordinate 405,608 of BLSH010320286.1, read as the reverse complement.
CATTTAAACTCTTAAGGTTTGACCTCACATTATATGGTTTTGGTAAATCTAAAGGAAAAAAAATCTAATGAAAATTGCATAGTGTGTATCTAGCTTTATACTTGCTGTATTTAGAAATACATTAAATAACGTGTTTAAACGTTATTTTTTTGCTTTGTTTTTTGCATTTGCCTGGAGTTGATGTTTAAGGAACCAAAGAACTCTCTACTACATTTATATTGCAGAAACTTTTATCATAATAACAGCATATGTACAATATATTACCCATGACAAAAATATACAATATTAATAGAAAACAGAATAAATATTAACATTGGCAGCCTGGATTTCCAGAACAGAAACAAAATTTCAAATCCTTTGGACACGAAGTAGCTGTCCTGCTGTGTTCTTTGGAGATCATGAAGTGGCAGGTAGAGCAAAAAAAGACAAAAATCCTCCACTGAATATATTCAATAAGCTACTGAAAAGTTTAAAATGTCTTTTATACAGTGCCGGTGACACACTGTCAATGACTTACAAAGTCTTGTATTTATGGCTATTCTCTACCCCTTACACCTGTATGATCAAGTTTATGAAGTGTTTGAAAGAAATTCTATTTGATGGTCAGTGCAATACTCATTTCATGTTTCATTGCACTGACATTTGCTTGATCTGTTTTTGTGTTATTGTGGAACACCCAGACTCTCCATGGAAGATTGAATTTTATGGAGAAATGTTCTCAGTATACATAGTCATTGTTTTTACAGTGCCGTCTATCCCCTGCATATGTAACAATGACTATATGTTACATTAATAGTTGTGTAACCTTGGCCTACCTAACCAAAGCTTTCAAGAGCTATCAACGACAAATGATAGACAACACTAGAGTGTTCTATCTTACATAAACCAGCATTTTTTTCAACAGGTATTCTATATTTAGAATGTTTTTTTAAAATAAAAAAAAAATGCTTACAACTTCCTCCAAGGGAATGATCCTATAACAGTGCATGTGGGCTATTATCTCAGAAGGTCGAGAGCAGAAGTCTCCAAACTGTGGCCCATGGACTGGGTGTGGCCCTAAACTTGCCTCTATCCAGTCCTTGGGGCACCATTCCATACACAGATTCCAATAATGGGGCACCATTCCTTCCACAGACACCAATGATGGGGCACTATTCCTCCAATGGATACCAACAATGAGGAACCATTTCTTCTACTGATACCAACAATCGGGCATATTCCTCCCACTAAAACCAGTGATGGGATATCATTTACTTCCACTGACCACCAAGTCTGAGGAATTGTTTTCTCCCTGTCTAAAGCATTTTCGACTCTCATGGGCCACAATCTGACCCCCCTAAAACCTGAAGGACAGTAAACTAGCCCTTTGGCTAGAAAGTTTGAAAACCCCTGGTGTAGAGCCATGCCATGAGAGTCCTAGGTACAAGCTTATATGTTCTTCAGGACTGGATTGGTGCTTCAAGATGGGGGCCCAAATTGTACTTCTCCTTAAAGCGGGGGCAGGTTTCCAATTCTTAGATTTATTGGCTGCATCAGTTTTCATTTTTATTCTCTTTTTTGTTTTGTTTTTCCCCTAGTGCTCTTGCCAGTAACACACTTCCTGTCTTAGGGAATTTCCATTCTGGATGGAGGAGCAATGGAGTCACCCTTGGATAGTAGCATTGTCAACCTAGGGAGAGGGTAGTATTCGATGCACTAGCAGATTTAGATGGACTTGACTAACAAATGAAGCTGACCTCCAGATAGCACTTACAGTTACAGCAACATTTTTTGGTTTTTCATAAATAAATAAAAGTTTACCATTGTAATCACCCCTGTCAGTGGTAAATGGTTGGTCTCAACTCTCAACTGGAAGGTTTTTTTTAATGCTTGAAAGTGGAAATTCCTTTTTTTTTATTTCCCTTTGGTGCAGTCATGTGATTAATAAGTCACTCTGTGTCAGTGAGCTGTTTAACAGTGGGGCTGAATTTACAGACCCGTGACGTCACCTGCTGCTTCCATCACTCCCCTGTTGTCAGCACCTCCTCCCATCAGCTCATTGGCATGGGATGCCAGAGCTTAGCGAATACATGACTGCACTGAAGGAGATTAAAAAAATATCTGTACACTGAGTGATTTTATATCATCATGCACCATGCGTTTGAGCAGAGGGAAGAAACATTTAAATCTGGGCTTATATTAACCTTTTACCGCTACTTTAATTAAAGATAAGGTTAGGATTAGAAGATACAGTTGTGCTGTATGTGGTTATGTGTCGGGGTTGCATTAAGCACATGCATGTGCTTAGAATGCAAACTATACAGTAGGTCCTGTCCCAGGAATTTTTACGGAGAGTCTGTAAGCTGTACAGCCCCCTGTAAGCCACTCGCATAAGCCCTAAAGTTAGGTTTTTGCTGGTTAGAGACACCTGCAGTAGAAGATTGACAATTTGCCAAGATCTTAGCCTAGGTTTCCACTATTGCTACCTGAAAGTTGTGCAATTTTTCCACAATTTTGATGCTACTTGAAGCAATGCCTGTGTATTCTTGAGGTCTATGGACCTCAAGTCGCATTAAAGTGGGACTAAAGTAATGCAGTAACTACTTTGAAGTCACACAGATATGAACGGTACTCATCAGAAATTATGGGGTATGACTTGTCATGCGACTCTGCAGTCTCAAGTCACACTAGTGGAAATCTAGCGCTGTAGAAAAAAACGCTGTGCTTTGAAGTGAACTTTGAAAGTGAATTTCTCCACAATGCTTATAGCTACAGAGATGAATGAGTACTTGTTTAAATTGCTTTTACGGTTTGTTCAGATTATAAAAATAGTTTGTAGTGTATAGTTTGGGTACACATTCACTTTAAGGAAAAGTTGAAAATACAAATAAATAGAAATTAAGGTGATTGTAAAAGTATGTTATACTTACCTCCTCTGTGCAGCGGTTTTGCACAGAGTGGCCCAGATCCTCCTCTTCTGGGGTCCCTCAGCAGCGCTCCTGGCTCCTCCTCTTCTCGAGTGCCCCGTTGGAGAAGCACTCTCCCTCGGGGGGAAACCGTGCGGGCGCGCTCCCGTGTCCTGCTGCTGTGTCCATTGACATAGACAGCAGGACTCAGCCCCGCCCCCGGCTCCCACGTCATTGGATTTGATTGACAGCAGCAGGAGCCAATGGCTGCGCTGCTATCAATCTATCCAATCAGGACCTGAGACACCGGCTAGAGCGGGTGTGCTCATCCCGGCGATGGAAAGACCGGGTTCAGGTAAGTTTTAAGGCAGCGCTGGGGGGCTGGTGCATCGCAGGAGAATGCATTTAGGTGCAAAACCTTGAGACTTTACAACCCTTTTAAGTAGAAAATTAATTTTTGTTCTTAGCAACTTCTTAAAAAAATTAGAGGAGTAATGCTTGTACAACTAATAAAGCTTTAAATAGTAAAAGCCTTTTTTTTCACTTTTATTTGGGTGATTAACAAAAGACTGATGGGAAAGGAGAACATAAAGTAAGTTTTCACTTCACCTTTCGAAGATATATAATAAATCTGGAATTTGGTTTTAAGAATTACAGCAAGCCATTAATCACCTTTTGTAGTGATGCTACTAATACATGCTATGAGAAATAAAGAATGCCCCATTACTGCATTTCATAGCACAAATAGAAACCTTGGATCACTTATAATAGCAAATTACAAAGTTACATAACAAAATCATGCATATAGTAAAACCAATAATGAAAAGCTAGCCTCTGTTCTAACCTGTTTAACCCATACATCCGTTTTTTTTCCTTTTTAAAAATGCATCATTAGGAATAGATTGTACTTTCTGTAACATTCTGAAACTAAATTAAAAATAAATAAATAAATAAAACCGACTACAACGTTCCACATACAATAATAATAATATTAAAAAAAAACATTGTCGCGAGTGATACATGTGCGCTCCCATTTCTGGCCCCATTCTAAAAAAGTTATATGTCTGGCTATTGCACTGACCCACTGGATTCAATGTTGAGTCACTGTCTTGGCATTAATATTCATATCAGGAAAGTCACAAGTCAGATGTTCTTACTAGTATGCCTGTTCTAGCTAAGTGACATGAAGTATTGAAGCAAGATGTTACACATGATATTCAGGAAACTAGCATTTTCAGAACGAGAAGTAGCAAAAGCGACTTTTATGTTATTTCTACTTCATACTAGAAGTAGAGATGTTATTGGCAATAGGAATGTTCTCAGTTTCATTAATGTTTATGAAAAGTTATAAAATTGGAATGTAGACGCCCGTTACCCTGTTCTTTAATTTTAAAATGTAGATAAGTTGTTTAGCAATGACATTTGTATCTTTCAAGCTTCAATTTGGAAAATCCATTTATTCAACACATGCTTCTATTGTTACATTTTTTGACATAGAACACAAGCCTTTAGGGAAATAATTAAAAAGCGGGTGGCTGCAATAATAAAATTATAGGCTTGCTGGGCTGACCTCCCAATCAGTCACTCTCAGTCTGGTATGTCATTTCCTCATTAGTAGAAATAAATTGGATTATACAAGACCACCCTCCCTCACTTAGGATCTCTGTACAATGTTGAGCATGTAATTAATGTATATAGATTTCCACAGGGTCCCTATTGTTTGGTCATATATTAGAAGTTCTATGTCTTTACATTCACTTTGGGCTTTCAGTGATGGTATAACAACAGTTTTACATTTAAAGATATTTTATATCCATAACAACATCAAGTCTGTTTGAAATTGGGAGCCCTACAAAAAAAAGAACAGTCATAAATGACTGTCCATACATTTTACGGGAGCGTATGGTATATTCCCACATAAAAGCATGATGTGATAACTGCCTAAAGCTAATTATATCTTTGAATTAAAGTAACCATCTGCCGGTGCAGTTGGTCTAATATAAAAACGACAAGGCAGGCACTGACCATACATGGACAGATTTTTATTCCAATGCAATGAAGGAGAACCAGCTTGCTATTTCTCTGTGCGCTTATCTGAGTAAGCATCAATAGATACAGCCACTTAAACTATTTTTGTTTGGGCGCGTGTCACTTTATTTTCCATGCAGTCAATTGGCAGATTTCATCTCCAAAAATGCGTTTGCACTGAAACAAAGAAGTCATTGAGATATGTTATCAGGCTCTGTACAACCTAGAACTATGCCCTCTCTTATGAATGATAACAGATTCTCTAACAGCTAATTTGGCTTTCTACAAAAATCACAGGGACTATTTGCATATGATCATAAAATGTTGTAATTGTTTGTGTCCGTTTTATGTTTATAGCTACTGTTGGTCATTGAGAAAACAAATCAGATTAATTGTTGTTTGTTGCAAAGTTCGCCATCACTGGACTGCACGGGTGATTTGCACAGCAGCATATTAGCCAAATCCCTAATGTAGCAAAGCCTAAGAGGTCGAACATGCTGGACATGTGTTGGACCGATGACACTGATTTTTTATTTTTGTTTTTGTTTACTTCAAACTGACTGCTTTGTGATTTTGTTTTTATTATTAATGTGTGTACTTTATCAGGTATGGACAGGTTTTCTGAAGAGGCTTGGATCTCTGTTGTATTATTAGTGGTCTTTAAACTGCAGCCCGAGGGCCGGATGTGGCCCTTTGCTTGCCCTTTTTATCCAGCACTTGCCCTTTTATCCAGCACTTGGGGCACTATTTCTGCCATTCATAAGAGGCACTTCCATTATTCCTCCCATTGACCCCATTGATGGGGCACTATTTCTGCCACTGACCTCATTGATGGGGCACTATTCCTCCCACTGACCCCATTGATGGAGCACTATTCCTCCCACTGACAACAAAGATGTGGCACTATTGTTCCCACCATAGGTGTGCACAGCCTATTGCATTAGGGTGTGCACCCCAAAGCTGTTCTGTGTGTGTGCATGTGGATATATATATTGATGATGTCAGTGGGGCAGAGATTGGTGTCAGTAGAGCAGTGGTCAGTGTTAGCATTTTTTTTTTTTAGAATTTTTTTTTTTTAGGACCCCCATTAGGGGGATTTGGTGAAATATCTGGGGTCTAAAAAGGGAGAATCTAAACCCTATGGGGTGATTAGGGTGTGCCCAGGCCTATGCCTCCCACTGACACCAATAACAGAATGCTATTCCAACTACTGACACCAACAATGGGGCACTATCCAACCCACTGACACCACCAACAATGGGGCACTATTCAAACCACTGACACCAATAATGGGGCATTATTCCTTCCACTTATACCAATAATGGGGCACTAGCCCCCCAGCTGTATCAATGAGAAGGCATTGGCTACATCCACTGGCACTGAGGCATTTTCTACTCCCACTAGACAAAGTCTGCCCCCCTTAAAGTCTGAAGGATAGAAAACTGGCCCATGGTTAGGAAAGAATGAGATCCTTAATGTAGAGCATAAGAACATAAAATCTTTGGCCAACATTGCAACTTTATTAAAGACAGGGCCGCTGATAAGGCAGTACAGCTGGCCCTCCTGTACTGGGCCTGGGCCCCATCAGTACAAAAGGGGGGCCTAGGCACCTGACAAGCAAGAGTACTGGCTGTACTGCCTTACTGCTGACACTTGTGACTTTTGTGGATCCCACTGCAGTACTGATGGCTTCTACTCCTCTTTCTCAGTAACAGGTCACTTGCAGAGCAGCGCTGTTCACCTGAGTGGGTCTTGTTCGACGGGGGTATCATTTCTGCCATTGCTGCGAAGCACAGCATCATGGCCATGACATTCTAGTAAAACTGTCATTTAATATTTTTTTTGGGGGCGGTACCTGTCAGGTAGGCTGTATGGGGCCCCAGAATTTCTAACAGCAGCCCTATCAACAGAGAATTTGTCATAAACTTTAAAAATTGCAGTTGAACACCTTACAGCTAGATGACAGAATACACTGGATAAATTTAATGCTATGTCAGGCACTTTGGATGCCTACCTGATCTTAAGTCTGTGCTGACTATCTCCTGCATTTCCACATGCATTAGCCATGTGCATTAGATGCTTCTCACATATTAGCATTCTCCTACCCTATGCATCCCTTTTTTTTCTCTCTTCCACTGCTTCCCTTGTATCTTCCCCTTGGGTGTTTCTTTTTTTTTTCTCCACTTGTGATTGTGCTACCACTACCAGCCTTCTGAATAATAATAAATATGGTTAGCTAAAGGTTAAATGTTGGACTTATTCACACTGGGGTTGGATTATTAAAGACATATACATACACTTCCCTTACTTTGCAAGGGAATTTTTAACTTTTTATTACACTTGCAGCACTTTTTCTTTTCATAAATGATGTTGTATTCACTTGCAATGGGGGAAATCTACCAAAACTGGTGCACTTGGAATCTAGTGTAGAAATGCATATTAGCCAATCAGCTGCTAACTTCAGCTATTAGGCTTTGACAATGAAAACTTGAAGTTGATTGGTTTCTATCCAGAATCACACCAAATTTTTTTATCATGCATTTAGTAAATAACTCCCAATGTGTCTTTGAACTTGCTAGCAAATTTGACTTCTCCAGGAAAGTCAATTCCCTAGCACAACCCCTCCCTTCTTGCAAAGCACTCTCCTCTTCTGGAAGTGTCTGACTGTTTCTATGTTGGATTAGCTCCTCCACCTCTGCATCCTACATAACCTTTTACATGGCTGCCTCGGGAGGAGTGAAGGGGGATACAACACTGACTGTCACTTCAATCACAGCTCTGAATCAGCTTCAGCTGCTGATATCGGATTCAAGATGGCGGAGCCCAGCAGCAAGGCTTTCAGATGTCTACAAAAGGGAGAATTTTGCAGGTAAAGAACGTGTAAAATATGGTAAATGCACATATCATGTAATAGGAAAATTGTTGTTGATATGAATGGTCTGGTCACAGGGTCTCGTTAAGGTTGGTTTGGATAACTACACAAATGAAAGAACACACGTTTTTGTAAAATAAGAAAATAATTTCGGCTAATATGAGAAAGATATGCAGAAATGTAACCTCCTCATTAGCAATTACATATGGAAAATGTAACCTGGGAAAGGTTATGTAGTTTAACAAGTGTGAGTTAAAGCCAACTGAATTACAATAATGAGGGGGAAGACTGACATTTTCACCATGGGGATGGTTGCCAAGGAGGATAAAACTGGAACACAAAAGTCTTTGGTAGTTCGATTTTACTCTGGAAAGGGCTGCTGGTTTCCAAACTATATTTTAAAAATAACTTTTGTTTTAACATTTTTCTTGCTTTAATTAATGTTCTTCAGGTTTCTTTAGCAATATCTACCTGTGTATTAAAAATGAATAGCTAATTATTTTATTTAGCCTAAATTTGGAATTCACTGTTGCATAATGAACATGGTTTTTTTTTTCTACAATTACATAAGTTTCAATATTTTGGCCTGGACTACTTATTCAATTTAGAATTTTAATCTCAGTATTTTGTGTGCTTAATCTGCCTAACAATTTTATACATGACCTCATGTGGTCATGAGCTAAAGTTCAATAATAAGCAATCTCTGTTCCCCTTATTTGCACTACATCCCCTCTCATATAATGTGTAGACAAAAACTCTTTGGTTATTGGGACTTTTAATTCAAAAACATAGAACAACATTCTCTAAAATGTCACAAGTTTATTTACAGTCTTTAAAGAAAAGTCTTTTTTAACACCATAAAATAAATATATAGGCTTATTTTGGTATTTCATGTAACTACAAAGCCACTGACATCATCATTAACCAGTTAACAACCGCCCCATAGACAAATGACGTCTACAGGGCGGTTGCTTAATTCTGGGAGGACGTCTATTGACGTCCTCCCAGAATCGCGCTTCCCGCACGCCCCCTGGGGCGCGCACACGGGAACATCCGTGACCGTCGGGTCCGGGGGACCCGACTGATCACGGATCGTGATGAATGGCTGCTGTGAGCGGCCTTTCACCCCGTGATCGAGCCGTCAAATGACGGCGCGATCACATGTAAACAAGCCGGCGGAAGCGCCGGCTTGTCTCTCCTCTCCGCACCGATCGGTGCAGTGTGAGAGGAGAGAGGGGGACGCCTCTCCTCTCTGTTCGGCCGCGAAGGCGGCCGAACAAATGTACACTAGCGCGGCAGTAAACTGCCGAGCTAGTGCCCCACTTTCCGGCGAGTGTCGTCGGTAAGTAGTGCTAGGCACTAGTCAGCCCAGGGGGCCTGGGCTGCCAGTGCCTACAAGGGCACACGCGCGGGGTCCCCCGCACGCCCTTCGCGCTAAGACCCTCCTGCAGTTATCTGCAGGAGGGTCTTAATTCGTTGGCGGGACATCTGCAGTAAACAGATACCCCGCCAACAATTGACCAATTACTACTACAGTCACCGAAACATCAATGT
>BLSH010320286.1:365959-388154 GCA_018402905.1 Glandirana rugosa | reverse complement strand
GGGTGATTAGAGGCATAAGTGGGTGTGCTGGGGGGGTGATTAGAGGCATAAATGGGTGTGCTGGGGGGGGGGGGTGATTAGAGGCATAAGTGGGTGTGCTGGGGGGTGATTAGAGGCATAAGTGGGTGTGCTGGGGGGGTGATTAGAGGCATAAGTGGGTGTGCTGGGGGGGTGATTAGAGGCATAAGTGGGTGTGCTGGTGGGTGATTAGAGGCATAAGTGGGTGTGCTGGGGGGTGATTAGAGGCACAAGTGACTTGCGACCGGGCTCCGAGGAAAGGGCCCTGCCAGGGGGGCCCTTCATGGTTTCTTGCATCGGGGCCCTGAGGGTTCTAGTTACGCCACTGCCTATAACCATAAGATAAAATTGTTTTATTCTCTCCTATGTATAGTGCAGAAATGTATGAACATATTATAAGACAAACCAAAACTAAAGAAAACTTAAAGGGTGTCTAAACCCAATAACAAAAATATTACATACAGAAAATACTTTTTGAACCTCCTGCAAGCTACATCAAAGATTATCTTTCTTCACAGATATATTCTGTAAACTACCAACTGCCTTGATCCCATGTGATAGAGATGAAGAGATAAGAACATGTTTTTAGTCTATATCAGGAGAATAGCCTGAGGTGACAGTCATGGCTCCCTCCATAGTTATAATGTAGGGGTGTTGCAGGGACCCTCAGACAGAAAGTGTGTTACTGGCAGACAGCTGCTGCCCTCCCTATCCATGCACCCAGCCCCTTTCAGGATGCCGGGCGCATGAATTGCAATTGCAGGGATAGGCGGGGGGAGTGTATTTTGAAGCATGTGATTAGAGCCAGTGGCTCTAATAGGCTTCAAAATAGGGAGAGCTTATGGCGCAGAGCATTGCATCCCGATCCCACCCAGTTGTGTTGCAACAGCGAATGAATAGTCGCTGTTGCAACACTAATCCTCCTCCCGGCCAATTGGGAAGCGGGTATGAAACCCGTTTCCGGATTGGCCAAAACATCAGGCGATCCTACTGGATGCCTAGCGCTGGGAGGAGCAGAAATGAGATACACCGCGGAAGCTGCTCCAGGAGAGGACACCAGAGCAGCTTTCCCCCGAGCCCGAATTCCCAACTGTTGTCGGGCACTCCCTCCTTTTCCCTGTAGCTGCTGCTCACTGATACAAGGGATGACATGATCAGACTGGAGCGGTCTAAAAATAGGCAAGTACAGATCTTTTCTACACAGGTTAGGCAGGATAGGTAGCAGGAGGAGGGAGGGAACATTTTTAAGCACAGTTAGTGTTAGGCTAGAATTTCACTTTAAGCAGGCTCTACCAGTTTAAAAACGTTACTGCGCTGAAGTGTTTTTGTTTTGTTTTTTTTTTGTCTGATTGCCCTAATAGCAAAGTCAGTCCTGCTTGGAACCTCCTTATTACCATAACTAAGCTTCTTCACAATGATGGATTTTCCATTATTAATTACATTGCATGCCATCCTGTCATGGAACTAGGACCTATCTATGGATTTATGATCAGAGCTTTAAGAGTTATAATCACATTGTACACTTTGTTCAGGAACCAATGATTTCAGTTGATAGATTGGGCTGCATGTATTGAGGAAGAGGAGGGTTAGATTAGATTAGTCACCAAAGTATTCACAAGCTGTACGAGTAGGATGAATTTCCATTATAGGCCTTATAGTCCTTTATTTGTTTTGTACAGCGATGCCAATACTGAACATTTACTAATACTTGCATAATCATAGGCTTGGGCATTCAAGTTGTTGTAAAGGTAGAAGTTTACCTTAATGCATTCTCTGCATTAAGGTAGAAGACCCTTCTCCGTGCAACTCCCCCTACACCCCCCCCCCTTATACTTACCTGAGCCTGATCTTGATCCATTGCTGTGAGTGAGAGCAGCAGCTCTCTCCTCATCACTGGACATGGAGGCAGCAGTGGGAGCCATTGGCTCCTTCTACTGTCAATCACAGCCAGTGAACAAAGAGTGGGGGGAGAGGCTGAGCTGCACTATGTGTGTCAGTGGACACACACAAAGCACAGCTCAGGTTCATGTCTGCACAAATGATTCTATAGCAAATGGCTTGCTATGGGGGCACTTGGCAGTGGGGAGGAGCCAGGAGCAGGGACCCCAAAAGAGGAGGATCAGGGCTGTTCTGTGCAGAACCACTGCACAGAGTAGGGAAGTATAACATGTTTGTTGTTAAAAAAAGTTTACAATCACTAAACTAAGCTTTATTAATCTAAATATGTGTTCCCTATTAAAGATTAAAAACAACATCACCCATCTCATTGATGTACTTCCCTTAAGGCAAAACAGGAAATCCATAATTTTATTTTACTTGCATTTTGTATCTCTTATTATGCTTTCCAGTTATCTTTAGAAAGCAGCCATAGCCTAAGTAGAAAAGTCTGTCCCCTTGCCAGCATATTGTAGAGAAGTCAGTGAGTCAGACCTATAGCTCTGCAGTCAGTAAACTCTGGCTTTCTGCTTATGGGAAAGCTCAAGCTTTGACTCAGCATGGAGTGCTGAGAGACCATAGAAATACAGAAAGGAGTGCCAGACCAAAGTTGCCAGACAGCAACTGCTGTCAAATTGTTCCTTCATGAGGAGAGAAATGCATTGCCTGTTTTTATATATTTTTTTATAAGTAAAATGATCTTGAACGCTATTATCTGTTTTGATGTTGTGTTCCTCTCTGGATTTCTATGGTCTAAGCTACTGTTGGATGCCCATCAAAGGACGACTTGCTGTGTAGGAGCCACAGCTACTGAGCTTGTATGAAGTTTCCTTCATCTGACTTAACTCCTAAGACTAAAAATTCCCAGTGCCTCTCTGAGTATGCTGTTCTGTAGTCCTTTACAGAGAATCCACTGCTTCCACACATAGAGCAGGGGTCCTTCTTTGGAGCATGCAAGGGTCAGGCTTTTCTACTCTATGGCTCTGGCTGCTTTCTAAACAAAATGATCTGGAAGACTTTGTACACTTTTGATGGACCAGGAAATTTGGCTGATAAACCGATCGTGTGCACGCATGATTCTACAGCCGATTTCCAATCGTCATCCAACAGAAGTTGGACAATGAGAATAGAAAACTTGTGTTAGCCAACAAGGAGTTGACCGATTGTTGGCTCGTGTGTACAGAAGTTGACCAACCAAAAGTTGGAAGTGCAAACACGCAAGCTTGGAATCCAGGAAGTGTTCGGTCATGTAACCTGTGTTCCTAATTCACAAATTACATTCACCTGAACTTCCTCGTTATATGCTCATAACACGTCACTACGTTTGGCTTTGTTGGCAGATTACTTGCTTCACATTAGTATGCTAGACCAGACCGCCGTCGCCCAATTTGGAAAAAAGTTGAACGTTCGGTTGACCAACCATCGGCTCATGTGTACGAGGCTTTAAAGTGAACAATATGGATAGTGCAAAAAACGGTGCAGCTTTGCATGCTAGCCATCAGCTTCTAACCTCAGCTTGTTCAATCAAGGTTTGACAATAAAACCTTGAAGCTGATTGGTTTCTGTGTGGAACTGCGCCAAATTTTGCACTTTCAAGCTTTAGTAAATCAACCCCATAGACTGGATGGACTAAAATATTGGAACAAGTTTGGGAGACAATGGACTGAAAATCTTGGAACAAGTTTGGGAGACAATGGTTAGAGGATAGGTAGATGTCTAATTTTAAGGCATATGCCTGTCTTTGGTCACCACTGATAATTATATGGAAAGATTTGTGCTCCGTAACTTTATATTTCATTGTTTTATTTCAATCCTTACTTTAACACCTCGGCACATTATTTACCAACACAAACTATCCTGCTCCATTGTTTTCATTTTAACCTTTGCTTATTCTTCCCTTGTGTCCTTTACTGTTTTCCCTACTGCCTGCTGAACCACTTCACTATATTTCTGCTGCATTTTAGAAAACAGGAAAAGCTTGAATATAGTAATTTAATTGTCAAAACTTGATCCTTTACTAAAAAAGCAGGAACAGTGCAGTGCTGCAGTGTTTTTGACCGCCGTGTGATTCATTCGGACAAGACATCATTAGAGAATACTGTTAGCAAGCAAAAAGGTGACACCTTCTCATCTTAAAACTCAACTCCCCGTTAAATTATATTATATGTATCTCTCTCCTGCAGAACAATTTCCTATTTTTGTAACTGCTCTCAAAGCACTTTCTCCAGCTGCATTTATTGCTTTCCATGCCTGACTAATAAATGAAGTTTTGTGTCTCTTGTTGAAAAAGTATAGCAAGTTTAATTCATATACTTTTGTTAATTTCACAGAACATTGGCGTAGTAGAGCAATGTAATCATTTAACTCAGCCCACTAAGATCCTAGCAGTACTGTATGTATATAAAGAAAAACGGGTTGGCATTGCCCAGGGTGTTGCAATATGCACATTATTAAGCAAGCTAGTGATTCTTACTGCGATTGGCCGATTGTTGCCATGGAAACTGTCTTTTAATTTGTTAAATGTTTTGTTGAACTTTTATAACATTTGTAGTGTGTAGGAGGTGCAATAAGAATGACAATTCTTCACATTCAGAGAAATTCTTGACGGAATGCATAAATAGTACAATACACACAGTAAAACACAATAAACATTCAGAAATAAAAGAACCATATATACAATTGTATCACGTGTTTAGATTATCACTAATAGAACAAAAGTTACTACACACATCACTTGCTAGCTCACAAGGTGTTTGATTTCCTTTAGCTTGTGACTGAACCAATGAATAAAATGGCACAGTTCTCATATGCAGCTATCCTGCATATGAGTGCAGTACAGAGTGTAAGTTTTGCAGTTTGATTGAACCCTTAAAGTGGAACTAAATCCATCAACTTACTGGTTTCAAAAAACAGTTACATTCCTGACTGTCACATTTGCTTTTGCTCTCAACCAAACTGTGAGACCATCAAATGGCTGAAGTCTTAACAGATCTCATATGCAGCCTCATGGCAGCTGGAGATCAAATAGAGGCTAAGATGGCGGCTTCCTTGGCTGAAAAGGATAGGAGGAGTTATTTATGCATTAAAGGGTTAGTTCACCTTTTTAGAAAAAAATAGCATTGTACACCAGGAGTGCTCAACCCTTTGAAGAGAAGGGCCACTTAAGTGATTTAGTAACTAGTCTGGGGCCACAATGAAATTAAATGGTTTCAAATTGACATTTTTTTTTATTTTGAATAGCAAAATGAAGATTTTAAACAACAATCAGAATCATCATTTTCCATGGGACTAATCCCTGTGATTAGTGAAGGAGAACTGAAGAGTCTCTTAATGAAGGTGAAAGAGGAGAGTGCAAAAGCTAGCCTGAAATTGGACTTTAAGAAAACTAAGATCATGGCAACCGGCCCCATCACTCCTTGGCCAATAGAAGGAGAAGAAATGGAAACAGTGACAGATTTTTTTCTTCCTAGGCTCCAAGATCACAGCAGACGGTGACCGTAGCCATGGAATTAAGAGATGCTTCCTTCTTGGAAAGAGATGGGAAACCTAAACAACATTATAAAGAGCAGAGGCATCCCCCTACCGACAAAGTGCCACATAGTCAAAGCTATGGTATTCCCAGTAGTAAACTATGGCTGTGAAAGTTGGACCATAAGGAAGGCTGAATGATGAAGAATTAATGCTTTTAAACTATGGTGTTGGAGAAGAGTTTTGAAAAGTTCCTTGGATGGAAAAACGATCAAACCAGTCAATATTGAAGGAAAACAACCCTGAATATTCACTGGAAGGACAGATCCTGAAGCTGAAACTCGAATACTTTGGCCACCTAATGCAAAGAGAGGACTCTGATGCTGGGAAGCATGGAGAAGAGGATGACAGAAAACAAGATGGATAGATCACCTCCTATGTGGGCATTTGCTTCCTCTGCTGCTAACGGCGCTGACCCTATGCACTCCAATGCTCAGGTATGGCGGGTTGGCAACCCATTAATTGCAATCTGGGCTTGCTGACCCGCCAACCCAGAGCATGGGCATGTACTTCCCTGGTTTAAGGTCGGAAGGTCACATCAGAGGGCTCCATGGGCCAAAGGTTAAGCCCTACACCCCAGGTCCCCACTGTACTTATCTCCGTGGGTGATGAGCTGTCAGTGCCCATACAGCTGGTGTAGTGGTCTGGGAATTTGAAATTCCCACTCCCAATCTGATCTCCAGGCAGATACAAGATAAACAACACAAATAAATGCAGCTCTGTAATGATTAATATATTATGCTGCATTCTACTTAGGGTGCCTAAGCGTAGGTACCCTAAGGGAAGGGGGGGGGCACAGCCCCAAAAAAGAAGAGAATGACTCTTATTAACAATGGCCTATAGGGTTAAACAAGAAGGAAAAAAACATTCTTCTCAGTAATCATCACAGAAATCAATTGAGCATAAACAACATATGTGGGGGTGAGGAACCAAGGGTCAAATATGGTTGGGTGACTAAGATTCTTCCAACCCCATCTATCTGTAGCCAGTAGTGAGATGGGAGAAAGGGTAGACTCCTCTACCCTCCGAGTTTGGGAGACAAAATAGAATAAGGAGAGGGGGTGAGGGCGTCACCAACTGCCCTCTCCATCTTCCAATGATCAGGACGTTAAGGTGCGTCACGTCCTTAGCATGTCCCATAGTTGACTGCCAAGGCCCCTAAATTACCCCTAAAAGAACTTTACATCTGCCTTTTACTTTTACTCATCTTTCACAAAGTCTTCAACCAAACATGTTATGCTGCAGGGTCTTCTTCTTCTCTTCTTCTCTAGGCTGGCCTACCCCCAGTAAAGTAGAGCACCCCTACGCAGTGAATGCAGAGCCCACGATGCCCTGGGCTTATAGTATGTCCTAAAGTTGGCCATACGCATCTCAAATATAGGCCAGTTCATGCTGTATTGCTGAGCATGGCTCTGCTGCTGCTAATACTCAGCTCAGCCCAAGTAGATTTTTTATTTGACGTTTATTGGAGAAGCAAAGTGGAATAATGTTAGCTGAACAGTGTGTGAATCTGTCAACTGTTGAATGCAATAGCTGGCAGGGAAGATTCCTTCATCTATGCTGTATGGCTAGCCTTAGTCTTCTCGTGATGTGTTATTCAACACATAAAACCAAGGACAAAATGTAGTTATCTTGGGGGACAGCTCTGGATTGAAGGTAAGTGGTAACCTTGACCAACACTGGAAAAAATATATTTATGTTAAATCCTGGCTTACCTAAAAGTTTTATACCCTCATAACATGCCATTGTAATAAAATTACAGTAAGTGTCAATAGAATATAATGTCCTAGTACAATCATTAGTTTTTAGCAATATGGCGCATGTGCCTGGGCTGTAAGTGCACTCATTTTATTAATAAGGACAGGCCACAATTTCTGTGTTCTGAATGCTTTTCTGCATGCGCGTTTACATGTGTTTTTGATGCATTTTTATACATTCCAGTATTGCATTCCGGTGCATTTTTCTTGTCAGTTCAGGACATGTGCATTCTGGTGCATTTCTGGGGAATTTTACATGTATTTTGCTGCGATCCAGGTGTGTTCCATACAGAAAAAAATGCAGCATGTCTAATTTAGTTGACTGCACTGGTGTGAACTAGGGCCATGGAAAAACATGGACATCAATGCATTATCACTATCTTTATACAAAGTTGGCCATCTATGTATATACGCACCTGATTGTTATATATCAATGGAAAGACTGTTGATTTGGTACCATTTTCACTAAAACTTTTGTATAAGAAAAAAGGACATACAGTGGAACCTTGGATTATGAACATAATCCATTCCAGGAGAATGCTTGTAATCCAAAGCACTCCTATATCAAAGCATGTTTCGCCATAGGAAGCAAAGGAAACTTGTCTAATTTGTTCCACAGTCACTGCTTGTCTATGCAGTACTGTATATGGCCACAGGTCTAGGGGTGCCTGATGTATGCAATACCGCATGTGGCCAGATTAGCGGGGGGGGGGCTGGTGAGCCTCTAAAAGGTTGGGATCACTCGGCAATGCTCGTAAAGTGTATTCCTATGAGCTGCCTCCGAGGCTCACCAGCGCCCCCAAAAACCTGGCCACATGCGGCATTGCATGCAAAAAGGCAAATTTTTACTCATTATGGGAGACACCACTCGCAAACTGAGTCAGAATTAAAAAAAAAAAAAAATGCTCATATTGCGAAACGCGCGTTAACCACGTTACTCACAATCCAAGGTTCCACTGTATGTTCTAAGCAATTTCAAAAATTTTTTCAAGCTTTAACCTAACTAGTCTTTTTAAGACTAGTTAGGTTTTGCCTAGAATTCTAATTTAAAGCAATATTAAACCGGAAAAAAAAAAATTAATATATTGTAACTTACCAATCATTAGATGTGGTGGCTGCATTACTTTTTTTCAAGCTTTTTCCCCTCTGTTTTCACCTAGCGATCTGCCCCATAGCACACCTCCTTAATCTTGGTGGGAGGGCAGTATTGGGCCAGCCATAGAAAGATCAAAATTTTGATCTGTCTGTGGGCAGGCTGGGTGTACTGAAGTTGATTGATCAATTGACTTCAGTACAACCAGCCTGTCTGTTTTTTTTTCCTGTGATCACCGCCCATTGCTATAGCTGCTGGCAGTTATCATTGTATTCTGCTGGCTGGGAAAACTCCCACTGTCAGAATACAATAGTGATACCCCAATCAACACTGACTGTGTTGAAGGGGGAATTGAGATATTTTCTTACCTTCAACCTGTGGTGTGAAAGAAAATTGTATAATGTATGGCTTGCTTAAGATGTACTAGCAGATTTACACACTAAAAAAGCCAAACCCTCATCTCACACTTTATAAGCAGTTACAGCAATCGTTTTTTTTCCTTTTGGGATAAAAGTTTTGCATAAATAAATAAAATCTGATCATTGTAAGCACCCCAATCGGTGGTAAATGATTTGTCTCTCTAAGGCAGTGGTTCTCAACTCCTGTCCTTGGGACCCACCAACAGGCTAGATTTTAAGCATTACCTTGGGGAGATGCAGACTAGAATACTGCAATCAATGAGCAGCAATTTATATCACCTGTGATGTATTTCAGTTATCCTGCAAACCTGGCCTGTTAGTGGGTCTCGAGGACCGGAATTGAGAACCACTGCTCTAAGGCTTCATGTACACAGGACGTTTTAAAACCTCCCCTAAACGATTTAACTTGACAGTTAGTATGTAACGTTTAAAAACAACCTTTTACTGCGTTTACAGACAGCGTTTAGCCGTATTTGTGTCTAGAAGTGTTTATTTATTTTTAACGAAAAACACCTGTAAACGAAACGCTGCTATTCGCGAGTTACCGCATTTAGCAGCATTTACAAGCTGTTACAGGCATTTGGCATTTCAAATGCTTCTGAACATCCATCCTGAATGCATTTTTTTGTTTTCCAAAAAATGCTTCTAATCTCAACAGCCTAGAAATGACTATGAGCCCCGGTTCACACAAGTGTGCCCTGCGATATCACATGTGATTTACACCGTACTGCAGTGCAAATCACATGTGATGCCCGTGCGATGCGATTTCAGTGATACAGATAGTACAGCTGAAATCGCATCACATTCGGAACAAACTCGCACAAGACTCTTTTTTGGTCCGCACCAGAATCGGATCGCATGGGTGGTCACACCCATTTGATCCAATTCATGTCTGAATTGTCAGTTCATAGTGCAATATGCGAGCTGAAATGGGGGCGTCGTTAAAAATGTAATGACACCTCCCTCCGTTCGCAGTGTGAACTGCCGCGTGAGCCGGGTGCGATGCAGAAACTCACAGTGGACTTGCAGGGTTCCCACATCGCACTAGTGTGAACCGGGGCTAAACGACCCTGTGTACATGTACATGTACTGATAACATAACATAGAAGAGAGTTCAGGGGCAGCTGAAAAAATGCCCAACTGCTCCAAAAACGTCCGTTTACCAGAAGCAGTGTTCATGAAGCCTAACTGACACATTTGCATGTGGCAGTTAGCCACATGCAAATGAAAAACCAGAGACTTACTCGCTGGGTCACAAGATGAAAACAAGGGAAAGAAAGCCTAAAAAAGAAAACAAATACAGCCACCATATTTAAGAACCAGTAAACTGCAATATAATAGTTACATAGTTAGCCAGGTTGAAAAAAAGACACAAGTCCATCTAGTTCAACCAATGACATGGACTTTCACTCTATTATTCATTTAAGCACAAGAGAAATTCTGTTCACGTTGCTATAATGTGTTCTGTGGCCTTCACTTATCACACAGATACAATTTCTGCTAGAAGCTCTTTCTCTGTCTCTACCCCCTCCCCTTGCAATTGTTCTATTCGCTAACTTTTAATAATATATTTCTATTTGTTAGTTTTTAATAACATCTCACCATCCCTTTGTTATCTATGTATAAAATATCATGTAATAATACATTTTGTCAGAACGGACATTTTAAACACAGAGATTGCGTCCTGTGGATCTGTTCCTGCAATTGCAAAGCTAACTTTTATTTTTAGAGTCACAACCAGGAATTTTCGTAACAGTTTGGCGAGTCATATCAGGAGTTGGCAGAGTCTCCAGAAGGAACCGCGCCTTGATTGGGATCATCGGGGATGCAGATCTCTAAATGCCGGCTAGGTAAGCTGTCCTTAAAGCGGAGTTCCACTAGATTTTTGGTTTATTAAAAGTCAGCAGCTATAAAAAGTGTAGCTGCTGACTTTTAATAAACAGTAACTTACCTGTCTCCCGGTCCAGCGACGGCTGCGCCCGAAGCCTCGCTCGTCTCCCCCTCCTCCCTGCGGCGCCGGCATTTCAGGAAACCAGACCAATCTCTGACCTTTCTGGTTGGGTAACGTGTGTGTGTGAATGTGTTTGTGTCACCCTTCATGGGTTGGACTGTGTGTGGATAGGGATAAACCTCTGCAGTTCCCAGCGTTGACTCCTTATATATATATATAAAACCATACAATCCCATATACACAATCCTTCACCCACAGTTGATCCAGAGGAAGGCAAAAAATTCCCAGCAAGGCATGATCCAATTTGCTATAGCGGGGGGGGGGTGGAAATTTCCCGGGATCAACTTTACCTATAAATGTTTTTAGCCAGTTATAATGAATGTTTGCTTTTGGGTTTAATATAACTTTAATTCCTTATACGCATTTGTATTTGGCGTACCTTTTCTTCTTGAAAGAACAAGTTATATTGTATTTTTTTTTTACCTCTGTAAAGCTGTAATGATGCAAAAATGGGAAATTTTCTTAAATTAACATTTGCTACCAAGTATTGCCCTAAAGCTTTTATGCATCAAAAGCATATAACTAAATTCTTCACAGTACATCCTCTACACGTGGATTAGAACCTACAATCTTTACTAAAACAATTGCAGTCAGCTTGCAGTGAAACCAATTTAGGGGCCCACTGAGAGCAGAAGATGAAGAGATTATCCAGATGTTAAAGATGTAATCATTTTGGAATAACATTCATTGCCAGCATCCTACGGCAAAAGGGTTAAACCACTGGCTTGCTGTATATCATTAATTCCTTCTGTAAAATAAACCAGGGCACTTGCGAATTCTCACATGTCTTATCAGACAGCGAGGGAGGGTAATCAGAATCTGAGATTCAACATGGATTAACAGCGGTGCTACGTGGAAGCTTTAATCTACCAGTGGGGACAGCAACACATGGCGGAGCAGTGCATCTTGACCTGACATGGAACGATAACAATCCTCCTATGTTTTTAAAACCTGAAGGTAGATCAGCATGAAGCACAGTGATTAAAATAAGGAGGGTGACCTTTCAGTTGTAGTTTACAAAACCTGAACGTATGTTCACACTACACTTACCTGCTAAGAAACTAGTTAATATGTATACCAACAAGAGGAGGTTAACAGTCTGCCAGGATTGGATGCTTGCTGGGAAAATGGTCCTGTGTTCATTTTAGTCATCCAAGTGACTACAGGGAATCAGTGTTAAAGAAAAGTAATATGGGATCATATGAAGTCTATAATGTGTACCTTTCTGAGTGCTTTCTATAGTCTTGCCAACCCTAAGGAAAAACCTAAATGTGTTGCATTTACTGAAATTATCCACTTCCGGACCGCCGTACGTCGTTTGACGGCGGTACTTTGAAGTGGAATACCGTTGTTATGGTAGCAGCAGAGGCGTAACTAGAACCTTCAGGGCCCCGGTGCAAGAAATTATGAAGGGCCCCCTGACCCCTGGCCAGGGCCCTTCCCTCTTCCCACTGATCTTGGGGCCCTTTACTCCTATTGTGGGTCCCTTTATTACGGTACTGCAGTGGGGCCCTTTCACAAGTTCTGAAGCAGGCCCCAGGGGGACCAGGGAAGCACACAGGGGCCCTGGGAACAGCAGAAGACAAGTAAACTGGATAGAGGAAAATGGAGGAGATTGGGTCCTCTAAATGCCACCCCCGCCATCCCTCCTATTCAGGTGTACAAGGGAGGCACATGGGCCCCCTGGACCATGGGGCCCGGTTGCAATTGCAACCCCTGCAACCCCTATCGTTACGCCCCTGGGTAGCAGATAGCTACCATAACCCCAGTATCTATTTTTTCTGCAGGCGATTCTGCGTAAGATAAAAGTGGTCTTAACGGCGGATTCGCCGTGAGATCACTTTTATCAGCGGCGGGAGAGGTGCCCCCCCCTCCCGCCGCTTTCCGGTCATCTCCGCCGCTTACCGGACCCGCCGGCAGCAGCGGAGAAGATCGGGTCCTTCCCCCCCAGTGTCCGTGTGCCGAGTGAGCGGCTGAAGCCGCTCACCCGGCTCCATAACAACGCTGGGCGGAAGCTACGTCACAAGTAGCTTCCGCCCAATGCTCTTAAAGGGGACATTTTTTTTTTCCCCTGCCATTTTTTTCAAATTTTTTGCATTTAAGTGTAAAAATGAGATCTGAGGTCTTTTTGACCCCAGATCTCATATTTTGGAGGTCCTGGCATGCTTTTTTCTATTACAAGGAATGTTTACATTTCTTGTAATAGGAAAAAAAGTGATCAAATTTTTTTTTTAAAAAAAGAAAGTTGTAAAAATAAAAATTAAAAAGTAAAATAAATAATTTAAAAAAAAATTTTTTTTAAAGCGCACCGTCCTTGCGAGCTCGCGCGCAGAAGCGAACGCATACGTAAGTCCCGCCCACATATGAAAACGGTGTGCAAACAACACATGTGAGGTATCGCCAAGATTGTTAGAGCGAGAGCAATAATTCTAGCCCTCAAACTCCTCTGTAATGCAAAAATGCTAACCTGTAGAATTTTTTAAACGTCGCCAATGGAGATTTTTATGGTGCAAAGTTTGTCGCCATTCCGCGAGCGGACGCAATTTTGAAGCATAACATGTTGGGTATCATTTTACTCGGCGTAACATTATCTTTCACAATGTGGAAAAAAATTGACCTAACTTTACTGTTGTCTTATTTTTTAACTAAAAAAAATGAATTTTTTAAAAAAAAATCGCGCTTGTAAGACCGCTGCGCAAATACGGTGTGACATAAAGTTTTGCAGTGGCCGCCATTTTATTCTCTAGGGTCTTAGAAAAAAAAATATATAATGTTTGGGGGTTCTCAGTAATTTTATAGCAAAAAAAACTGTTTTTAACTGAAAACCACCGAACTCCAAAAAGAGGCTCGGTCTTAAAGTGGTTATGTTTCTTTTTTCTGGAACCTCACATTCTCAAAACTAACTTTTGGTGCATCTTAAAGTCCAGCTCCGGGGCACCTGGATATAATCCCTTGCAGGGGGGCGGTTTAATTCCTCATTTAAATCAAAGGCCCCTTTCGCACAAAGGGTCCAATCAGGTCCTCCTGCCTCATTTTTTCAGGTGGACCTGATTAGACGGTCCATTCACAATATATTGTCAAAAGTATTGGGATGCCTGCCTTTGCACGTACATGAAGTTTAATGGCCTCCCAGTCTTAGTCCGTAGGGTTTAATATTGAGTTGGCCCACTCTTTGCAGCTATAACAGCGTCAACTCTTCTGGGAAGACTGTCCACAAGGTTTAGGAGTGTGTCTATGGGAATATTTGACCATTCTTCCAGAAGCACATTTGTGAGGTCAGGTACTGATGATGCACGAGAAGGCCTGGCTCACAGCCTCCACTCAAATTCATCCCAAAGGTGTTCTATCGGGTTAAGGTCAGGCCAGACCAGTCAAGTTCCTCCACCCCAAATTCACTCACCCAAACTATATTGCCAAAAGTATTGGGCCACCCCTCCAAATCATTTGGTGGAGGGGGGATTATGGTGTGGGGTTGTTTTTCAGGGGTTTGGCTTGGCCCCTTAGTTCCAGTGAAGGGAACTCTTAATGCGTCAGCATACCAAGACATTTTGGACAATTTCATGCTCCCAGCTTTGTGGGAACAGTTTTGGAATGCTGCTCTCCTCCAATGATCAGACTTGTCCTGATGCACCTCCCCTGCACAGTCTTTTACTGAGAAACTCTGTGTACTGTTCTGGATTCCCCTTCCTCTGGCTATTATGCAGCTGAGAACAGAAGGAATGTGATCGCTTATAACATCAGCATTGTACTAACTAATATTTAATTTATTTATTTCAGGTACTTATATAGCGCCGTCAATTTACGCAGTGATTTACATATATATTGTACATTCACATCAGTCCCTACCCTCAAGGAGCTTACAATCTAAGGTCCCTAACTCACATTCATATACATACTAGGGCCAATTTAGACAGGATCCATTTAACCTACCAGCTTGTCTTTGGAGTGCCAGAGTACCCAGAGGAAACCTACGCAGGTACAGGGAGAACATGCAAACGCCATGCAGGGAGTGTCATGGTTGGGATTCAAACCAGCGACTCTTTTGCTGCTAGCAAAAGTGCTATCCACTACACCACTGTGCCATTGTGTACATTTTGAAATAATGCATGATAATGAAATATCAAAATTATAGGACGGCAAAGAACAATTTTGCTGTCTAAAAAAATGAAAACCCCTGTTAGGATAGAAAGACAGCCATCGGCACTCTGATACCCAACAGATCACTCCCAATCCAACTTTAAATCTTCAGAATTCATTATCCTCTCAGTACTTATATTTGAACAAGCGAGTTAAATCAGAAGTAAAAGTGTTTTCTGCACTGCCGTCAATGCTTACTTTAACACGTTTATGATGCCTGCCTCTTTTACCTTCCACTTACAGTGCATTACAGGTCATTATAATCATTGTCTGCATTCAGCTTCCTGTCATTAACGGTACATCAGTGTCTAAGCAGATAGAAATATTAACGTTTTTGGTGCTTCCTGGGCTGCTTTGAAATAGCTTTTTTATCAAAGTGGCACTCGGCTTATCCTTTCATTATCAGAGTAATAAGTGTATGGTAGGATATCTTTAGCACATCTTCGTCTTGATGTGACCTTGATAACCCCAGGGAGAGGCAGAAGCCAGAGGTGATAATCTGATTGCAGGGAAAGTGACAGCACATACACTAAACAGAGTGCAGCTTCCATTTAAATAAAGACACCTGTTTACTGCCAGAGGCTACTATCTGTAAGTGAATTATGATCTCCTCTCATGGGAGGTTCACTATTCCACTGAAGCAATGGTGGAAGTAATTTCTTCATTAATTGGACAATATCACTGAAAAATGATATTTAACTTGGGGAAGTTTATTCTGCCACTGTGTGTAAACCCCAGGCAATTGTCTGTTTGGCTTACTGCTCTTGTTCGTTATATTCCTGTTCATTAGTTTGTCCCCTTGCTTCGTCAGTTGCTATACAAAATTTTCTTCTTGTTTTCCACAATGTGGTTTTGCCTTCTCAAGCAGACCTAAGCATGTAGTCTGGGTACTGCATAGCTCCCAACTGTCCCTGATTTCAAGGGACTGTCCTTCATTTGGAACAAAGTCCCTCCATCCCTCTTCTCTACTCATTTGTTCCTCATTTTGGTGTCATCTATATACAGTGGAACCTTGGATTACGAGCATAATCCCTTCCAGGAGAATGCTTGTAATCCAAATCACTCGTAAATCAAAGCATGTTTTCCCATAGGAAACAATAGAAACTCAGTTAATTGTCGATGCAGTACTGTATGTGACCAGAGGTCCAGGGGAGCTGGTATATGCAATACCGTATGTGGCCAGAGGTGTGGTGGCGCTGGTGAGACCTCTGAAATGGCCGGAAATGCTTGGGAACTGTTTATACTTTCGGTATTTCCGACTGCTTCCGAGGGTCTCCGAGGCTCACCGCACCTCTGGCCACCTGCGGTATTGCATGCACAGAGGCTTAATTCTGCTTGTTTTATGAGACAGCACTCCCAAAAAATGCTCGTCTTTCAAAATGCTTGTTAACCGCGTTACTCTTGAACCAAGGTTTCACAGTAGTTGCAAATAAAATGCACTACTTATCTACCAAAAAGTGTTTACCAGTGCTAAACCTTTCATCCGACTTCTAAATTGCTGCATCTGTTAATTTCAAAAGCCAGTATAATGGAATAGTAGTGGTAAAAAAAAGCACTTGGGGGTTTAACCAATCATTTTTTGTATAATTATTTTTAATTGCCCTTTTTCCCACAAATAGATCTCTCTTTTGGTGGTATTTGATCACCTCTGCGGTTTTTATTTTTTGTGCTATAAACAGAAAAAGAGCAACAATTTCGAAAACATATATATATTTTTTACTTTCTGCTCTAAAACACATCCAATTAAAAAAATGTAAAAAATCGAATTTCTTCATCAATTTAGGCCAATATGTTTTCTGCTACATATTTTTGTTAAAAAATCCCAATAAGCGTATATTGATTGGTTTGTGCAAAAGTTATAGTGTCTACAAATTATGGGATATTTTTATGGAATTTTTATTTATTTATTTATTTTTTACTAGTAATGGCGGCGATCAGCGACTTATAGCGGGACTGTGACATTGCGACGGACAAATCGGACACTAAGTATCACTTTTGACACTTTTTTGGAGTCCAGTGACACTAATACAGTAATCAGTGCTAAAAAATATGCACTAATGACAATGGAAGGGAAGGGGTTCCTAGGGAGTGCTTTCTAACTGTGTGGGGGATGCTTTAACTGTAGGAAAACAGAGATCCGTGTTACTGCTTAGCACAAACACAAGGTCTCTGTCTTCCCTACTTAGAGAATGGTGATCTGCCTTGTTTACATAGGCAGACCACCGTTCTGCCTCTCTTGGGAATGATTGGCGGGTCCCGTGGGACATCGGATCCCCCGAATTTGCTGATTGGCTCCCGCTGTGTCCAATCACAGTGGGAGCTGGTCGCCGGCATGAACTCACATACTGGTACGTGATTTCACACAGGAGAGCCGCCACCCACAGTGCATGTACGTAGGGCGGTCGGCAAGTGGTTAGGGGGGCATGGCAGGGGAAGTGTCCTATGCCTACATACTTTTTTCTAATAAGTGATCCTCATTCCCACCTGAGAAAGTTGGGAGGTATGGTACTGGGCAGTTAGTAAATTCGGCCATACACACATATCATATATTAAAGTTTGCATCTCACAAAGTAATTACAGTTGACTATATGCATAGGCAGCACAGTGGCTAAGTGGTTAGCACTTCCCCCTAGCAGCACTAGGGTCATTGGTTCGAATCCCAACTACAAAACTTCCTGCATGGAGTATGCATGTTCTCCCTGTATATGTGCGGGTTTCCTCCCACACTTCAAAGACATGCTGGTAGGTTAATTGCCTCCTGTCTAAATTGGCCCTAGTATATGTGTGAATGTGAGCTAGGGACTTAAGATTGTAAGCTCCTGGAGGGCAGGGACTGGTGTGAATGTACAATGTATATGTAAAGCGCTGTGTAAATTGACAGCGCAATATAAGTACATGTCATATTACTGCACACCTGTCACACTAAAATTCCATTTGTATAATAAACACCAAAATGTAGAATCGGATATGTTTGTCCAATTTAGAAGCACAGCATTCAGAGTCATTGGCCTTCTTGAGTGACATAGACATGGTGGGAACAAAAAGGATCCTTTGGTGCTTGGGTCATTTCCATCTATGGAGAGCTTTACCGATGGTGGGAGCCTTTTCTTTTAAAGACCCAATTAAGGATTGGTATTAAAAAAAGAAAAAAATACCATGACTTAGAAGAGGGTTGGGGAACAATTTAGTGAAAAAATATCTCAGAGTGGGGCTTTAAAAGTCTGTAATGCCAGAGGTGTTGTATGGGCTTCCTAGTCATGTGATCACTATGACAGCCTGTCGCAGTGGTCATATGATCGGGAACCCATCCCACTGGCTCTCCATTAAAAACAATGTGTGGACTGGTGGGCAAGCCTACAGTGATAGTGCAGAGTTCCGATCTCTTGTCATCTGAAGTCCTCCACCACTGTTCTTGGATCTGCCTCTGTATCTGGGCGCTACACCTCATATGTGAACCAGTCGGTCTTTTATATTCCCTTTTCCTATTACTATTTTCCTATTACTTGACCAAGTCTGGACCTTTCTGGACCTTTTTTTTCCCATGTATTAATATTATTGGATTTCTAAGCTCTAATGAGCCGGGCCCTCTGATTCCTACTGTATTTAAGTGTATTGTATTTGTACTGTCTACCCTCAAGTTGTAAAGCTCTGCGTAAACTGTTTGTGCTATATAAATTCTGTGTTATAATAACAAGAAGAATTATTATTAATATTGTAGATTCTATGCATGCCTTACTACTCATGCTTTCACATTTAAGGCCCCCTTAGGCTCTCTGGGGCCTAAATTAATACATGTAATAATAGCATTTGGTATTATAGTTCCTTTAGTTTATTTCACATGACAATTTATATTTTCCAAGATATTTGTATGCTGGCCAAGCTGTCCAACAAAACTGACAGCAATAGAGGCTGAAGCACCCCTGGTTGTGTTATAATTTGTCCCAACGTCTGTCTCCTTTGCTTGACGGTTTAGTCCAGCCTGTCTATCCACCATTTTCCAAACTACCCTCAGATTTTCTAGACCAACCTAGAAATGAGGTGTCCTATAATGGGAATGATTTGGGCATGTTCAGCCTGGAGTGATGTTAGGTATGCATTACACCATCATAGATGTGAACAAAAATAAATAGGTGTATGGGAGGAGATGATTGGAATAAACTACCAACAGAGGTTGTGAGTCAACAGTAAATGGCTTCAAACATGCTTGGGATAATCATAAATCTATAGTCAGACAGCAAGGTTAATGTAAAAAAAAATAAATAAAAAAAAATTAAAAATAAATAAATAAATAAAAAGGGGCAGACTCGATGGACTACTCAATCTTTTTCTGCCGTCACTTTTCTATGTTTCTATGTTTCTATGAGATTTGAGAATATGTCTGCAATTTCCTAACACTGCTTTCATTGCTCCATAATATATCATTAGTGTCTGGGTAGATAGTATCCATGTCTTGACCTAGAGATCAACAGTTATCTTGCCTGCACTATTTCACCAGCAATTTTCCTTAGATGTGATTTTACTGGAAAATATTAGGGGAAGCTACTCATCTGGATAACTCCAAGGATGCCAGCTATAAATAAACGTATTGTTCACGGGGCAAAATAAAGACATACATTTTTCTGAGATAACTTTAGCATAATGCTCTAAGGTTTTGCTATTAGCATAGTTACTGGCGCTCCCAAGCCCAGAATAATTATTCATAATATTTTGTGAGGGATTCAAAAGCAATATATTTTTAAATTGAAAATGATCCCGTTCTTCAGCAGATAAACAACGTCTACATTGTACTCTGACTTCATGAAATTTCTGTCTATAGCCACCTCCACATATTTCGAATCAGGAAAATAAAATATGGTTGCTTAGTTGCTTTAAATTGGTGCAACATTTATAAATGGCATATTGAATAAATGATAGCTAGGCATTTGCGTTCCATCTGATGATGATGATCACTCTATGGCAGCCTTTCTCAACCTTTCCAACATCGAGGAACCCTTGAGTTAGTTCTCCGGTCTCGGGGAACCCCTGCTAAAAATTAAAAATCTACAACCCAAGATACATTAGTGTGATGGTCAGTGGGAAGAATGCTCCTTACACTTGTGGTCATTGGGAAGAATTAGCCCCTTACAGATAGCTAAAAAGATCAATGATGTAATTTGGAATTTATCTGAGAGGTAGAAATTGACCATTGCTCAAGGAACCCCTTGCAACCTCTGGAGGAACCCTAGGGTTCCACAGAACCCTGGTTGAGAAACCCTGCTATATGGTGTCCATAGATGCCTTACAATGCAACTTCACCCAAAATGGGTTGTGTCAGGGGTCAGTCTCCTGGTTGGAAGCTAAAACCTAGCAAGTCTATACTTGCTACAAGGTTGCTTGTTGTCACTGGCCTCAGTTGTTTGCATATACTAGATAGAACTTTGGCAGCTAGACTAAACACATTGTGGCCATGCCAGATTGGTGAAAGATCTCCACCACAAGTTACCTGCCGGACATGAAAACCAGTTGGGGACTAGAGCCCTGTGCCACTTTATTCCCCGCTTGACCTCTGGAAGATTTATCCCCTTTATGACCAGGCCATTTTTTGCAATATAGTACTATGCCACTTTAACTGACAACTGTGTGGTCATGCAACACTGTACAAAAAAAATGTATGTCATTTTTTCCCACAAATAGAGCTTTCTTTTGGTGGAATTTGATCACCTCTCTGTTTTTTATTTTTTGTGTTATAAACTAAAAAAGACCGACAATTTAAAAAAAAAAAAAACAATATTTTTTACTTTCTGCTATAAAACATATCCAATTAAAAAATGTAAACAATCTAATTTCTTCAGAAATATAATTCAATATGTAATCTGCTACATGTTTTTGGTAAAATTGATTGATTGATTTTTACAACTGTTATAGCGTTTACAAGCTATGGCATATATTTATGGAATTTTTAGTCATTTATTTATTTTTTATATACTAGTAATGTCGGCGATCAGCGACTTATAGCGGGACTGTGATATTGCGGTGGGCAATTGGACACTAACTGACACTTTTGACACTTTGTGGGAACCAATGACACTAATACACTGATCAGTGCTAAAATATGCACTGTCACTGTACTAATAACACTGGCTGGGAAGGGGATAAACATCTAGGATGCTCTCAAAGGGTTAACTGTGTGCCTAGCCAGGGTTTATGTGTACTGTATGTGCTGCTTTTACTAGGGGAAGAGAGGGAATTTATTGCATATAGGGCAGTCCTGAAGTGGTTAAATATAATTAATAGATTTGGGGTGTATTTGGGCAAAAACAGCATTTTCATTTTTCCATTTCATTTTGTAACTGCCTTTGGTTTTTTTAACAGAAATGAAAAAAAAAAAAAAAAAAAAAAAAAAAAGCCAACATTTGCAGTAAAAACAGACCTAAAAACATGCAATGTCATAAAAAAAAAAACAATCTTCTTTAAAAAACATATTTATATTTTAAATCAGCTTTTCTGAAATAATTTTCAGGTCTTGGGGAACCCCTGCTAGAACCAACTGATAGAGAATCAGTATGAAAAATGTTCCTTACACTGGTGGCCACTGGAAATGATCCCATCCTTAGGGCTCGTTAACACAAGTGGTGCCCTCTGAAGAGCGATGATCCTTTTTCAGAGGGCATTTAACAGGCAGTGAGGAGGCACTTTGTCGCCTCCTCACCTATCACCTGTTTTAACAACTAAACCCCATCCTGGGGAGGCCCCATTCAGTTGAATGGGTCACGTTTAACAGGCATTACTGCCATTCATATGGATTTGTACAGACAAGCTAACAAGATCACTGGGTTCATGCAGCTGGCTCTGCCAAGTGGCATTGGCCCTAGAACTACAAAGGCACCATCAAATGAAAGGTCAGTCAGCCACAGCTCAAGGAATCCTTAGCAACCTTTGAAAGAACCCTAGGGTTCCAGGAAACCTTGGTTAAGAATGACTGGATTAAATATATTAAATGTATATATTATATGTAAATTATATAAATTAGGTCAGTAAGAATTGGTTCCAAAGGACCTTGGGATCCCAAGAAAGTTTCCAACGATTCCTAAGGAACTCGACACCGACTGACTGGAAAGTAAACTACCACGGAAACATCAAGATCCCGGTTACGGTGAACCGTCTCGGTCGACGTACTTGGGTCACTAGAACAATCGAACAGACATGTTTAGGTATACTTACCGTCATTACGGACAATTTGCACTGGGTAAGTTGACTTACCCCGGAGGGGTCCTACCCCAAATCAACAATTTTGTCCACTATCCACTCCTCCGCTGTT
>BLSH010320286.1:330255-353592 GCA_018402905.1 Glandirana rugosa | reverse complement strand
CCACGGCTAAAGAAATGGGTAGAGAGGCTCTGCAAAAAATCTCTGCCTCCGCCACCTCCATCATATAAATTGACAGGGCAAAGGGGCTGGAGTCAGGGGCAGAGCCAAAGGGGGGGGGCGGCAAAATGAGGTTTCGCCTAGGGTGTCAAAAATCCTTGCACCAGCCCTGGTCATTACATAACAAATAAATATAATTTGGAACTTTATCTCCTCTGAAAGTTTTTTTACAGGTTTCCTGTAAAATGGGAAACTTGAGATAAAAATCTTATACAATACTACTGACGTCTGACTTTCTTACTTCTAACCCCTGCGCCTTGCATTACATACTACTGACTCCTGCACTCTGCATTACTTACTCCTGACCTCTGAACTCTGCTTTACTAACTATTAATTTCAAAACCCTTTGTTATTTACTAGAGACCCATGAACTCTACATTACTTACTACCGACCTCTGAACTCTGCATCACTTACTAGTGACCTCTGAACTCTTGAAACCTTCCTTACTTTTTAATGGGGCCCTGTTTGATTATCTACTTGCAAAACGAGTGCTGCAACTTGGTGATCTTTGATATGTTCCATGTTGCTCAGGTAGATCTGCACCTCTCCAGGGCTGCCTCCCCCTGATATACTTGGAATTCTAGCAAATACTTGCCACAAATTTGGACATCTGCCAATGTTTATTTTAAAGCTGAGCAAATTAAAAAAAAAAAACATTTATCCAGTTATGTAATAATTAGTAATCATTAAATATAGTTTCAATATATAAAATTTCCTTTTGCACCTGCATTCCTTATTCCTTCTCGACACCAGAAATCAGACCGAGAGAGCCATTCAAGCTCTGTTCCTTTAAAGCTGAACTATGCAACAAAAATAACATTTGCAGTGGGCCCCCTGCACTACAATTGTTAAATGCTCATTATTCCTAGGGGTGCACACATAAGGAGTAGTACATATCCTACTCCCGGCTCCGGCAGACTCTCTTGATCCATGCGACTGGCCCCCTCAGTCTGCTCTCTAAGGTGCTTTGGACAGTGGTCACTTGCTTGCCCCACTCTACGTATAATACAGGGTTAATAGCCTATTAACGTACATAATGATTTCAGGAAGAGAAGGATAGCACCGGGGCCATCTGGAGTGAGGAGTCAGGGGTGTATTCCTGCCAGTTCTGATCTCCCTAGACTAAGGGTACATTTACTAAAGGCAAATAGACTGTGCACTCTGTAAAGTACAGTTGCTCCAGAGCATAGTGAATGAGGAAAAGCTTCACTTTACAAAAAATACCCAATCACATGCAAGGGAAATTATATTAAAAAAAAAACATTTTTGCTTGCACATGATTGGATGATGGAAGTCAGGAAAGCTTTTGCTCATTTACTAAGCTCTGGAGCAGAGCAACTCCTCTTGCAGAGTGCAACTGCACTTTGCAAAGAGCACAGTCTATTTTCCTTTAGTAAATCAACCCCATAATGAGCATTTAACCTTTGCAATGAGGGGTAGGGCACTACAAGAGTTATTTTATCACATTTCCAAAGATCAGCTTTAGGATCTGTTTCCACTAGTGCGACTTGTCATGCATCTTTGGACACATAACAAGCCACAGCCCATTGATTTCAATGGCACCCGTTCCCATCCATGCAACTTTGAAAATCAGTGACTTTGAAAAGGTGCCTGCACTACTTTGATGCAACTTTTGATGCGACTTTGATTCAGAGAGTGCAAAGTTGGATCAAAGCTGCACTCCAAAGTTGCACTCTAAATCGTGCAACTTTGGAATCGCACTAGTGGAAACGTAGCCTTAGGGAGAGCTGTTAGTCTTACACTGGGAGCTTTCTTACAGTAAATGAGAGCTGCTAGTGTTGCATTGTCCAAATAGCAGGCCAGGGGGAAACAAGGTGCGATAATTGCTTTAAGTGGTAATTAAGTCAAAAACTTTATTTTGTATGTTTATTTTAAATAGATTGAGGAAGAGCTAGAACCCATTTCTCGACTCTACTAAACAAATCATTTTTTATTTCTGTATGTGTTACTGTGGGAGTTTGGGACACAGTAGATATTTGAGTTCTTGTTAAAGTAAGCCCAATCATTAAAAATGCTAGCTTTTACATGTTAACGTGAATACGATTTCAAATGTGAATTGTAACATTTTTACATTGTTGGCTTTCAGTGAAATAATGCCCGATAATCCCTGCCATGAAAGAATATGTTCAGATACTTTGTTCAACTCTATCCCTGTCCCCCAACTGCACTCCTATGTTGTCACCACATAGGCCTCCAATGAAGACGCGGAATGGCCATTTCAACACACATTTACATGATTAGGGTAGCTCAGAGTTCACCACCAGACTCCTACATAACCCTTCTAAACTACACCCCCTTTTACCCCAATAAAACGCATAACACAAAAGGTGGAGTTAAATGGCCGTCAGCCTTTTATTAAACAAAATAAATAATAAATAAATAACAATAACATTAACCAAAGATAAATGTCCCCCAAAACACTGACTCGGGGACATTAACACTTGACCACAGACCTTACAGGTCTACCATTAACTGGTCCCTCTTATTGGACCACACCCAACCAGAGGACACCATGCCAACAATGGTTTCCTACTTGTATACAACCAACAGAATTTTAACCCCATCCAAGGGGACCCAACCACCATCCCAATACCTACATATAGGGGTTGATTTACTAAAGGCAAATCCACTCTGCACAACAAGTGCACTGCAACGCACTTGGAAGCGCAGTCCCTTTAGATCTGAGGGGAAGATCTGAAATGAGGGGAAGTTCTGCTGATTTTATCATCCAATCATGTGCAAACAAAAATGCTGTTTTTTTTATTTTCCTTGCATGTCCCCTTCAGATCTACAGCGACTGCACTTGCAAGTGCACAGTGGATTTGCCTTTAGTAAATAAACCTCATAGTATCTCACAAAAGTGAGTACACCCCTCACATTTTTGTAAATATTTTATTATATGTTTTCATGTGACACTTTGCTACAATGTAAAGTAGTGAGTGTACAGCTTGTACACCGGTGTAAATTTGCTGTCCCCTCAAAATAACTCAACACACAGCCATTAATATCTAAACCGCTGGCAACAAAAGTGAATACACCCCTAAGTGAAAATGTCCAGATTGGGCCCAAAATGTCAATATTTTGGGTGGCCACCATTATTTTCCAGAACTGCCTTGACACTCTTGGGCATGGAGTTCTCCAGAGCTTCACAGGTTGCCACTGGAGTCCTCTTCCACTCCTCCATGACAACATCACAGAGCTGGTGGATGTTAGAGACATTGCGCTCCTCCACCTTCCATTTGAGGATACCCCACAGACGCTCAATAGGGTTTAGGTCTGGAGACATGCTTGGCCAGTCCATCACCTTTAGCCCCAGCTTCTTTAGCGAGTCAGAGGTCATCTTGGAGGTCTGTTTGGGGTCGTTATCATGTTGGAATATTGCCCTGCAGCCCAGTCTCTGAAGGGAGGGGATCATGCTTTGCTGTCACAGTACCAGTTGGCATTCATAGTTCCCTCAAAGAACTGTAGATACCCAGTGCCGGAAGCACTCATGCAGCCCCAGACCATGACACCGATCCACCATGCTTGACTGTAGGCAAAACACACTTGTCTTTATACTCCTTACCTGGTTGCCGCCACACACACTTGACACCATCTGAACCATATAAGTTTATTTTGGTCTCATCAGAACATAGGATATGGTTCAGTAATCCATGTCTTTAGTCTTCAGTAAACAGTTTTCTAGTGCATCATCTTTAGAGGAGGCTTCCTTCTGGGACGACAGCCATGCAGACCAAGTGGATGCAGTGTATGGCGTATAGTCTGAGCACCGACAGGCTGACCCCCCACCCCTTCAACCTCTGCAGGAATGCTGGCAGCACTCATATGCCTTCTTCCCAAAGACAACCTCTGGATATGACACTGAGCACATGCACTTAACTTCTTTAGTCGACCATGGCGAGGTCTTTTCTGAGTGGAACCTGTCCTGTTAAACTGCTGTATGGTCTTGGCCACCATGCTGCAGTTCAGTTTCAGGGTCATGGCAATCTTTTTATAGCCTAGGCCATCTTTACGTAGAGCAACAATTCTTTTTTCAGATCCTCAGAGAGTTCTTTGCCATCAGGTGCCACATGTTGAACGTTCATTGACCAGTAAGAGAGAGTGAGAGCGATAACACCAAATTTAACACACCTGCTCCCCATTCACACCTGAGACAGCGGGGAGGTAAAATGGCTAATTGGGCCCAATTTGGACATTTTCACTTAGGGGTGTACTCACTTTTGTTGCCAGCGGTTTAGACATTAATGGCTGTGTTGAATTATTTTGAGGGGACAAAAAATTTACAGTTATACAAGCTTCACACTCACTTCTTTACATTGTAGCAAAGTGTCATTTCTTCTGTGATGTCACATGAAAAGTTATAATAAAATATTTACAAAAATGTGAGGGGTGTACTCACTTTTGTGAGATACTGTACCTCCAACCTACTACCGCATCTCAGGGAGGGAGGGAGGGCGGGACATTCATCCAATGGCTTCCCAACTCAGACTATTCCTGTCCCACCCATTCCTACAGTCTACTCTCCTACGCTCCTCCCCATCACACCATCTCTTTAACCAATCACATAAGTAAACCTCAAACCTCTCCCTTGCACATGTTAACTCTATGCTGTCAAGTTCCTCTTCCAACCTGTCATGCCAGCCCTAAGCTTCATTTATTGCTCATAGCTCCAGGCCTTCCTTAGACATGGTCACTGTTTTCATCAGGGAAAACCACCCAAAAAATATATCATACAGCCATCCATACAGTGCATGTAGACAACACGTGACTGCAAAGAGTGCACAGGAGATACAAAAAAGGTGAAAACTAGTTTTTTATTTTTAAAAAAGGCAACTGTTTATGAGACGCAATCCTTTAATAAACAAAATGTAATTTAGTTAGGGGTTTGCATTACTTCAAAAATAATGCTTGCATATAAAACTAATTATTTACATGACAATTACCTGATTTATCAGGCTAGATATTCCCTACATTTTTATTGAACTGAAGTGGAAAGTATTATTCAATGCTCTTTGTGCGTAAAAACAATGAGGGTGAAAGCGTCTGCATATAATGTAAAGCTGATGGATGACATTATCACTTATCCATGTTGGGGGTTCTTGGCAACAATCTCTTAGCTAATTGAAGTGTAATTAGTACTGACACTTGAGCAATCTTAGATGTTTAAAAGAGCCTAATTCTTTCCAGGTGACTGGCATAAGCAGGTCTAACTACAGGACTTCATTAGGCATATTTAATACGGACCTAGGGCCAAGTGTAAAGGGCAGCACTAACATCTCCTATTCACAATGGACTATGCAATGGTTTGACTTCAGCA
Organism: Glandirana rugosa; assembly: GCA_018402905.1. Classification (NCBI taxonomy): domain Eukaryota; kingdom Metazoa; phylum Chordata; class Amphibia; order Anura; family Ranidae; genus Glandirana; species Glandirana rugosa. The sequence continues at coordinate 348,196 of BLSH010320286.1, read as the reverse complement.
AAGTGAACTGTGAATGGTTTGTATGAGTGGTTGCACTTTGCTCCCTGTACTGTTCTCGTAATAAGCCAACATTTCTTGACAGCAAGAAGTGGCGTCCAGTATTGGCAATCATCAAGTCTTTTGCCATACAACTCCCGCTTTATGTACTGCTTGTCTTTGACATCAAAAGTGGTTTTCTACTCGAGTTTCAAAATGAACAGACACTTTTAACAAGTCCATCTGTGCCACTGTTTTATTTTCCTTGCTAAGAAAATAGGACTATGTAATTCTGAGTGAAAATGAAATTGCCACTAAAGCCTTTACTGGCGGAGTGATCAGGTACTGCTTATTTAATGAAACCGTTCTGACTCTGAGACAGGTAAACAATTTATATAACACTGCCATATCCTCTGTGTGACAGCTGTTTTTTAATGTCTTACTTGTCAGTGGTTTATCAAACAATCAAATTTAAGGAGGGCTTAACATCTTTCTGATAGAGTTTTGTGTTGCATTAAAAATTCACAAATTTGTTCACAGATCAAAGCTTGCAGAAACGACATAACTCATGCAAACATACTTAAAACAAACCTTTACTTAGCCTATTCAGAGGAAATATCAGGGTTGCTTTAGAGTTTCCTGCTGAATCAGCTGAAATTCCTTCCATAGGTGGCCTTGTTGGCACCATCTGTCTTCATTGACTTTTGTTGATGAAGCTGGGTGGAAAATTCTTGGCTAAACAGCACCTGCATTCAATCAGATTCAGCCACTGTTTGGGTATTCTGACAGCTGTGGGTGCTGACTGTCACAATACAATAGCTGGCACTACAGATTTATCTATCTGCGCTATTTAGCATGTATGGATGGGGGAATCAAGTGATCTCTCTCATTCAGCCCATGTAGAATGGTTAGCTTTATAAACACAAACTTACAATTAGTGATGAGCTCAGGTATTTTCAGATCCTAGTCCACACCTATTCAAGGCAGCCCACAAGAAATCTGTCACCTGAACTGGGCCAATCATCTGTGGCCGGGCATTATCCACCCCGCAACTGTATTATACAATGGGTGTGCGGGGCAGGGAATGCCTCAACCATTTATTATTGGTTCAGTAACATAATAGTGGGCAATAATCAGTTGGGTTCAGACTAGGATTCAAACATGCCTGAGCTCATCCCTACTTCCAATCCATGCACTCTACTGCTAAACTGTTTATCTGCTTTAGCTATACACTAGGTAAGGCCTGGTAATTGGCTGCTCAGGCTACAAGCAAATAACATAACGTTATGGGAGGGAAAGCTGTGGAGACAGCTATGCGTGCTTCCATACTGGGAAATACCAGGTTTATTTCTATAAAAATACAGCACTGACTAGGTAACAATATCTTCGGGAGACAGTTTTGTTAAAAAACTGTACCAATACTATGCCAGTATTTCTAGTAAGGAGCTCATGTATACCAATGGGCTATTTTCCCTGGTGGATATCACTTGAATTCTACAGAGTTGAAGTCTTTTATTATTGTGCTTCTTGTTGACTGATGAACCATGTTTTCACATCAGTCCTACAGTGGAAAATACAACATTGAATAGAAAGCAATCCTATTTATTACAGATATTTGTATATCATTGGCTATTTACATATACAGTATATTGTACATCCACATCAGTCCCTGCCATCAAGAAGCTTATAATCTAAGGTTAATAACTCACATTCATACATACACATACTAGGGCCATTTTTAGACAGGAGCCAATTAACCTACCAGCATGTCTTTGGGGTTTGGGAGAAAACTGAAATACCCAGGGGAAACCCATGCAGGCACAAGGAGAGCATGCAAATTCTGTGAAGGTATGGTTGGGATTTCTAACCGGTGACCCTAGTGCTAACCACTTAGCCAATGAGCTGCCCAATATCTATGGAAGACAGTTTTGTTGTAGAACTGTACCAATAATATGCCATTATTTTTTGTAAGGAGCTCAAGTACGTATACCAATGGGTCATCTACACTGGCGGATACCACTTAAACGCTACAGAGCTGAGGTTTTTTAGTATCGCGTTCCTTGTTGACTGATGAGACATGTTTTCACATAGTAAAATAGTGGAAAAAGCAATATTGGCTAGAAAGCATTATCTATGGAGGACAGTTTTGTTGTAGAACTGTACCAGTACTATACCTGTATTTCTAGTAATGAGCTCATATCTATTAGAGGGCTATCTTCATTGGTGGAGATCACTTAAATGCCACGAAGCCATAGGCTCTCACTGGCTTTTCACATGGTAAATATGACATTTTACTGATTTTAATTCCACCTAGATTTGCTTATGAAGCATTAAAAGCATAGTGGATGTGTAGATAGGAAATAACATGCCAATCAAACAAAGATAATGAAGGAGCTACATGTCATGGGTTGAAATTACATAGACTTTCTTGGATTTGAGTCATGCTATCCAGCAAATTAGAAAACTGTGTGCATAACTGTATCCTACATATGTAAGATAAGGGGATCCTGATACACAACAACAGCAAACAAATATCCTGATACAGCCTAACAAGATTTGTTTGGTGATGATCAATAGGACTCAGAAGCATTACTCAAGGTGCAAAAAAAAGATGTGTTCATACATCATTATACATGTATTGTTTATTGCATTCGCATTGTGCATACACTCACACATACCTCCTTATTGATATGCTGTAATCTTTTTCCACAAATGGCCTGACGAAGCAGTAAGCACTTTATTGCCAAGAATAAAACCACGTAGGAAGCAGGTCTGCATCCATGCTGAGTTTTTGAGTAAGAAAAGAAATAGTTCATAGCATCCAAATGAGATGGCTCTTTCAGGACTGGGGAATTGTACTGAGGGCTGAGCTCAGTCATTATCTGTCTCTAGGTCATACTGGAACTGAAAGAGTCTGGCAGCTGCATGTTGCTGGAAATCGCTTCATGTACCCGAGGCACTACCTTGTTAAGAGAGTGCCCATCACTGTCTGAGGAGCCAAACAAGCAGTCTCAGCATTGATGCAAATCAAAAACAATCAGCGTCACCACATATATTTGCTGTACACTGAAAGGAAGAAAAGAATATGAACAAAAAAAAAAATCACAAAAACCGAACAACTGAAATTGGGACTGGAAAGGTATCATTTAAACTGTCCAGCTTGTTTTTGACTATAGATCATTTGATTTCATACCGTTGATTAACTTTTTTTCCCATATAAACCAAGGACACAGGTGTTTGCATGTCAAGAGTGAAGATTATATGAAAGCCATCCTTCCTTTGACTCCAAAGCCATGTGCCATGTGCGGCTAGAATCAAGTACAAATCTGCAGCTTGATGCAAAAGTGGCTGTAGATAGCTATACAAAGCAGTGACAGGCTGACAGTGGCCGCAGCTGTCCACGGGAGTTCGGATGAGAGATGAGTGCCCCTGGGTGCAAATAGCTTGCATTCAGGGGCATGCATCTGTAGTAATCACAGGTAATCACTCCATGTAAGATTACATCAGAACACCCACAGATGATCCGCATCCATCTGTGAATCCAGCCATAGGAATCTGCTACCCCCTTGCTGACCAGAGCACTTTTAGCGATTTGGCACTGCGTCGCTTTAAAGTGGAGTTCTATGCTTTTTTTGTTTATTAAAAATCAGCAGCTACAAGAAGTGTAGCTGCTGACTTTTAATAAACAGTAGCTTACCTGTCTCCCGGTCCAGCAACGGCTGCTCCCAAAGCCTCGCTCGACTCCCCCCTCCTCCCTGCGGCGCCGGCATTGCAGGTGTGGGCACGGGCCGTGGCTTCACGGACGGGCACGCACTGCCCATGCGTGAGTCGTGCTGCACGTTGCCAGTGGCCAGGAAATTTTCTGGGACCTGTGACATGTCCCAGAAGATTGCCAGGAGGGAGGGGCCGTCTAGGGGGAGAGGAGGAGTCGCCTAGGCGGCCCCGAGGCGGAAGGTGGTAGAGGGACAGGAAGTCCCTCTGAAACCTGGGGACACACTCCCCCCCCAAAAAAAATTACATGCCAAATGTGGCATGTAAGGGGGTGAGGAGTGCTTAAAGCGGAAGTTCCATTTTTGGGTGGAACTCCGCTTTAACTGACAATTGTGCGGTTGTGTGACGTTGTACCCAAACAAATTTGACATCCTTTTTTCCCACAAATAGAGCTTTCTTTTGGTGGTATTCGATCACCTCTGCGGTTTTTATTTTTTGCGCTATAAACAAAAAGGGAGCGACAATTTCGAAAAATAAAAAATATTTTTTAATTTTTGCTATAATGCATATCTAAAAAAAAATGTAAAAAAAACGAATTTATTCATTAGTTTAGGACGATATATATTCTTCTACATATTTTTGGTAAAAAAAATTGCAATAGGTATATTTAGATTGGGTTGCGCAAAAATCATCGCATCTACAAACTATGGGAATAGATTTATAGCATTTTTATTTTTATTTTTTTTACTAGTAATGGTGGCGATCTGCGATTTTTATCTGGACTGCGATATTGCAGCAGAAAGATCGGACATTTTTGACACTTTCTTGGGACCAATGACATTTATACAGCAATCAGAGCTAAAAATAGCCACTGATTACTGTATAAATGTCACTGGCAGGGAAGGGGTTAAACTTTAGGGGGTGATCAAAGGGTTAAGTGTGTTCCCCCACTGTGTTCTAACTGTGTGGGGGCTAGGCTGGCAGGGGCATGACAGATCTAAGATCTCTATGGAGCCATTTCACACATCTCCGAAGCGGCTCCAGTGCAAATTTGCACAGGGGCCCTGTGAGTCTTTTGGTCAGGTTTCAGGTCTAAATTCAGCCCAAAAGTCTTAATATGTTACTATTGATGGCTATGCTGCCACTGGGATCTTCCTGGATGTTTCCTGGTCAGGCTCACACACAGGAAGCACCAATCCCTAGGAGCGGATTTGCTCAGTGGGGTTCGCCAGCTCAGCGGGAGATCACTCCATTGAGCCGGCGTATGACAGCTCTGTCTCTGCACACTGTGCAGGGATGGAGCTGTCAGATCCCCGCTGTTTCTATGGGCAGATTGGGTGAAAACGGATCCGCCTGTCCGTTTTCATCCGATCCAATCCAATCCGATCGATGGATGGTGAATGTATCCCCTATACATCTATTTTAGCGGATCTTGATGGATCGGATGGCAGATGGGTGTCAGCGGACACATCTCTGCTGCCATCTGCCTGCCCATAGAGGTCTATGGGTGGCCTGCTCGGATTCGCCTGAAAAACGGATAGGCGGATCCGAGCGGTCCAATTGTGTGAAAGGGGCCTAAGTCACTCCCTACCTACCCATTCGGCTACTCCAACCAGGCCAGTGATTAGCATCAGCTACGTTTTCACTACCATCCACAGTGAGCAACATGACTTCTTGTGATGTGAAAGATTCATATTCCCCAATTGGAAGTAGTCCTGCATTGTAAATGATGCCAAGAGCCCACACACAACCTAGAGTTTTGGAAATAAGAGCACCGGCTGCTAGAAGAGTAAGGTTAAGGCTCCATGCACACTGGACGCTCTTGGGGCGTTGCATTTTAGTGGCAGGAGACACTGCTTAGAAAACGTTCTTTAAGCAGCGTTTTGTAAGCAGCGTTTATCGGCCTTTTTGAGCGTTTTTTATTTTTTTTTCATTAGCTTCCATTGACTACAAAAAACGCCGGACGCTGATAAACGGCCATTTAGCGGCGTTTATGAGCATTTATTGGCGTTTATCTGCATTTATAGGGGGCCAGCATTTTTAGTGGTCAGAAGAACGACTCTTGAACGCAAATACAGGGCGTTCAGATAACAGCCCATAAACACCACTGCTGTTAAACGACAATAAACGTCCATGTGTGCATGGACACATAGGATAACATAAAGGGGCATTTTTGGGCTGTTAAAAAAACGCCCAAACGACCATAAACGTTTATCAGCTTCAGTGCGGATGGAGCCATAAGGTGGTTTTTAATGGTACCATAGGCAAAAATAAGCATTTATCCCTTGCAGCTGCAAAGGTAACGTTGGATTTTCTTCGGTATTTAGCTAAGACTCACTACGCTTGGCCCTAGATACCTGTGCTTTGCATTAAACACGGTATTAACAGATGACTTGTTATCATGGCTAGCTAATCTATATGACATCTCCATATGATACAATGTGTCAGTCACTGGCTTTAACCTCGAACATACAGTGACAGCTGTCAAAAAGATCTATTAGCATAAATTAAAAACCATAGTGTGAGAATTAGTGTTAAAAATCGAATGTGAGGAAAGCTGCGTGAAAAAGTCTAAAACGGGCCAAAAAATAATTAATTATTTTAAAAGGCAGAAGGTGCAATATTCCCTGAAGCAAAAAGTGTAGGAGGCCCATAATAAATACAAGCTTGTCAATTTTCATTCATAAGGGGTGAGCTGACTGATAGACAGCTTTACTTGTTACAAACAATACACTAAATGCTGACAACTGTGGCTGCTTAAAGGTGGTAAATCTTTTTTTTTTTTTTTTTTTTAATAGTCAAATGCAAATATATTAACTTTGTTACTGCTGTGGTATTGCTGAAGATTACATTTTAAATTAAACTAAAAATGTGTTTGTTGACTAATTTTCAAATGATCCACAAGCAAATACTCTTACTAGTTCACCTTAAGGCTGGGTTCACACCTATGCAAATTGGATGTGACTTACAATGCATCTAATTTGCAGGACACTTGAAAACACATTGTTTTCAATGTGTCCGGTTCACATAGGTGCGGTGCATGTGCCCTCCTCATTGCACAGAAAACGTTAATTTTCTGTGCAGTGTGGTGCGAATTCCCAGCCCATTATGTTCAATGGGAATGCATCTGACACGTAGATGTGCTCCACACTGAACAGGGATCTTTCCCCCTGCTCGCAGCACCTCCCCCCTCCCTCCCTGGGCAGCTGCTGTGAGTATGGAAAGGAGCCGCCAAACATCAGCTCTGTTCCTTCTCAGAGGCAAACAGGTTCGAATTTGCACCACTATGGTGTGAATCTAGCCTAAAAGAGTTGTAAAGGCAGAAGGTTTTTTTATCTTTATGCATTAAGATAAAAAAATCTTCTGTGTGTAGCAGCCTCCTTAACACTCCCCTAATTACTTAACTGAGCCCATTCTCTCTGCTGCGGTGTCTTAGTTGTCCCAGACACTCCTCCTGGCTGAGACACAGCAGCGGCGCCATTGGCTCCCATGGCTGTCAATCAAAATCAGTCAGCCAATCAGGGGAGAGAGGGGCTCGGTGTCCGAATTGAATGGATTTTGATAATAATCACCAGTATATGCTAAACTTTCATGCACATAACATGAAAATATATCCAAATCTAGGTGTACTTAAAGTGGTTGTAAACCTCAGACATGAAATATGAACAAAGCATATCGCTGAATAGTGCGTACTAGTCTCAACTATAAGAGCACTAAGTGTCATTTCTGTCTGCCACCTTGTTCCTCTGCTATCAGCATGAATCACTTCTGACAAGTTTTCCTGACACCAAGAGAAAAAAAGGTGACAGGAGGGACCTCCAACAGATTGACAGCCTCAGCTCTCCTGTGTGCTGTGTGAAGGGGCTGTGTCCCTTCCCTCCAATCATCTTTCAGAACTCTACTCACTGAACTCTGCAGAGTGTAACTGCAGCTGTCCCCTTTTTCTGAACTCTCAGACAAGCTTTACAATACAGGAATTTGAACAGATATAGAGAAGAGCAGGTGCAGATAAACAGGTACAACTTATGTAGGAGGATTTGTTTAATCTCTGTGTATCACCTGTGACCAGTCTCTTGACTGGGTATATGCAAGAGTTTACAACCACTTTAAAAGTTCAAAAAAAAAAACTTTACCAAGTTGCATGGATGGCTCTGGTTGCAAAAAATGAATGACTGGCTATAGATGAGCCAATGTGCCATGGTTTAGTTCGCAAACAGTTTAGTGACTGTTGCTGAATGTATATACGTTTTGCAGCAAACTCCATCAGCAGCTAGTCCTACTGACTGCTAATTCTAAACATTAACCAGAAGCTGTTGGTGACAGTGCAGTCATAGACCTGGGGCGCCGGGGGAGCTCACTCTCAGCACAAAACAGTGGTGCTGCTTATACACATAAATGTGGTAACATGGCATTAAAGCTTGCCTCCAGGTGTAGCTGGATATGGTCTTACACACTGACTGCTGAAAGATTGGATCAGTGAAACTTGTTTTCTTGCTTAAGACTGATGATGAAGAGGGTATCACCTAAGATGTCAGACCGCCTAACTCAGACGTTTATTCTGCATAGATCTTATCTCACCTGAGAACGTATAGCCAAGTTTGATCCCACTAGAAGCTCTGAGTGTCCAAAATGTTTGGCCTCCACGGCGCCTTCGGTCACCTAGTTTGGCATTGTCCACATATCCAGGGTTTCTGGGTCCAAGTGGTTTGGTTCTTACATGACCAAATGGGTGCATCAGTGACACTGGACCCCAAACAATGCCTTCTTGGGCTATTCTCTGATACTGATATGAACAAAAACACCCTGCATCTGGTGCATGAAACATTGTTCAGTGCCAGAAAAGTAATTGCAAGAGTTTGGATATAAGACACACGCCCCACCCTAGCTACATGGATTGCCGAGGTCAATAATATGCTCCCATATAAGAAGGTCATTTATGCACATTGAGGCTGTCCAAGGAAATATAACAAGATATGGGATAAATGGTTGCAATCCACATCCACTTGTAATGTGTAAGGTACTTGCAAGGTACTTTCTTGAGTCCCTAAGGTCTTTAATACCTGATGGTATCTATCACACCCACTATGCTTAGATTGCTGGTGCCCAATGTACAACCTATATATGAATGTCTTCAGGTAGGGCTGATACATATGTCATTGATATAATTACTTTCCTTACATTGCATATGACCTATACTATGTTGCATGCTATTTAACTGAATATAATGAACTTGTAGACGATCTGAGGATTTTCATGTATGCCTTCTATTTCCCTATACATGTTTGTATTTATACTCTGTGGGAACCTCAATAAAACTTTGTTTTCAAAAAAAAAAACTAATGATGAATAAATAAATTCACAAATCAGACGAATCAGGAATAGGACTACTTGACATCTTTGGTAACCAGCCTATCTTGGGAAAAAGCATCGGTGATGGGATAAAAAAAAAAATCCAAACCCTTCCAATGATTTTTTCTGTGATAATGGTTGACTAAGTGATATTCAGAGAGGTTGGGGGTGTGTATACAAATACAATCATTGTCAGACCCAGATGTAACTTGCCGAAATGGGCAACAATGATCTTATCAAAAAGGGCTAGAGGTTAGACCCACAAAGGGTATACAGTATATTGGGGTAAACTATAAGAGTCCCCATGGGCAAATCCACTCACTCAAAATGGCGTGGGGGTCAGCGGCAAAAAACAATAACATATGAAAAAAAGGAGCCACTGGGATATGATACCCAAAAATAATAGAAAACAAAAACTGTTACAATCAAAGCTTAATTTATTGTTACTAGTAAAATTATTGAAAAAAGTGTAGGAGAATGACACCACCACCTCACCACCAACATGACAACGTTGTCAATTAAAAGAAACGTCTAGACGCCTGTCATACATGAATAAATTCACAAATCAGACGAATCAGGAATAGGACTACTAGACATCTCTGGTAACCAGCCTATCTTGGGAAAAAGCATCGGTGATGGGATAAAAAAAAAAATCCAAACCCTTCCAATGATTTTTTCTGTGATCATGGTTGACTGTTCAGAGAGGTTGGGGGTGTGTATACAAATACAATCATTGTCAGACCCAGATTTAACTTGCCGGAATGGGAAAAATGATCTTATTTCTGTAAAAACTAAAATAGAAGATGGATCTTTATCAGTTATTGCAAGCATGATTACATACAGTGTTATTGTGGTATGAAGTACGGCCATGTGCCAGGTTGTAGTCCTATCTAGGGATCATCTTAGGCAATAAGACGGCCAGTGGACACTCCAATTTCCACTGCTAGCGAGCTGCAGCTGTACTCAGCTGCCACCCAGACATCACGTGTTTTGGCTCTACCCTGAGGCCAGAAGAGGCTCTTGGCAGAGCTCCATCATAGACACATGTGAAGTTGAGTAGAATTGCCATCCTAAGGATCCAACTTATTCTTCAAGTGTTCCTATAAGGACAGCATATTTTATCCTAAGGCAAAAAAAAAGTAAATAGTAGAATAACAACAGATAACTTTGATACAGCAGCCAGGTAAGAATTCAGCACAGGGATTTGGTAATTCCCTAATGTGATCCCTAATATAAACCCTGGGCCAAGGTACACAGGGAGTGTGCCTCTTAAATCTGGGTTCTTCCTACTCACTATAATTGTAAGATGTTCAGACTTGCATCTTAATGCCCACATACCTAATAATTAGCAAAATCAAAGACACGTTGTTAGTATTACAACTAGCAATTGCAAGTCTACAATGTTAGAATCTAAAACAGCAATGAGAGAAAAGGAAGACTGTCATTTTGTGCCCTAGCGTACATTCACTCTGCTGCTATCATTCCACTGTCTTGAATTTTCGTCTCACTTCATCAAGCTTCCCAGCCTTCAGAGGTTTACACTCTCCCCATAGATCCGTCTCTTCAACTAACCCTACTTGACATAACCTGGCATCTACAAACCCTTAGGACACTTAGCAACAATCCACAAAATCATCAGCTTACCAATTACTTTCAGTGTGTGGGTCCCCGTTACGTCAAGGCTGACAGCTTGCACAATCACGGCACCTCTCCTGCAGACAGCGTTATTATTTTATCCATAGCCATTTGACACTATTGCTGGTTATGAGGTTACATTAAGCGAAGCCTTAGTGCTTAATATTTCACAGAAACTATTTAAGTTCTCTAAAGCTAGACAAGGCCACACGTGGCAGACTACAGGTGATGAGCAGCACGCCGCAGCTTGCAGATACGGAGCACAAAAGCTTCAGCTAACATCCATTTAATCTTCAAAACAACCTTCCTATCTTCACTTTATGATTTGCATACATAATCCTACACTGGAGAAACTTGATTTGTTTTACAATTAAACAGAACTACAGTAGGTCAGATGTGCCAAGAGTATCATTAGCAATGAAAGCCAAACAAAAGAAGTGAGGAGATGCTGCAGAGATGCGGCTGCTGTGTTTAGTCTGCAGACTGCTTGGAGGAAGCTCCTATCGCTGCCAACGAATGCCCTGGCGTTCTGCCACTTGCATATTTACTAAGCTGTCTATATTTTTAATGGTTTGTGAATTTGAAAAACTCATTTATCCTCACTGATAAATACATCTATCTATGTGGTTAGACTCCTGCATTAGCGGAGTCTCATCTCCAAAACCACTTTAGGGCTGCATAGGGCACAACTACACGGCACGGCAAAGAGCCTTCTGAGAAATGTTATAACCAATGAACACAAAGAAGATGAATCATGGCCAAGTGATGGTATTGCATTGCATAACTAATGCTATAGTAATACTGTAATATTACAATGTATAAAGTTTTTATAATGTTATTGGATCATTGGTGGTGATGGAAGAAACATTAAACGGAATATTGATATTATGGGTGCAATAACTTAAAGCGTTTGTAAAGGTTCCATTTTTTTTTTCTATTCATATATTATATTTACCTGCACTGTGCTTTGGTTTAGCACAGAGCAGCCCTGATCCTCCGCTTCTCGGGTCCCCCGCTGGTGCTCCTGGCCCCTCCCCTTTACTGAGCTGCCCCTATAGCAAGCTGCTCTGGGGGCACTCATGTGTGCTCGCTCCTGAGCTGCCTCTGTGTATCTATGAGATGCACAAAAAGCGGATAGACCATGCCCCCAGTCCCTCTTCACTGGCTGTGATTGCCAACCAATGGCTCCCGCTGCTGTGTCACAACCAATAAGGAGGGAGAGATCCGGGAGAGCTTTTGTTCTCGTGCACATCACTTGATTAGCATTGGGTAAGTATAAGGGGGGCTGTGGGGGGAGCTGCACACTGAAGGTTTTTTAACTTCATGCATAGAATGCATGGAGGTAAAAAAAACCTTCAGCCCTTAGAACCACCTTAACAGTGATAGGGCTGTGTTGACGAGCTTTGGGTGTCAATGAGTCTGCTCATGACATCAGTCTGAAGTGTGAGTTCAGAATTCATGGACAGGTGCATTTGGCCCCTTTTTGACAAGCGTTTGACCTACTTTAAAGCAGACCTTTCCCCCTTTTACTAAAATGTGCACGTTCTTTTTAGTACGTTCTTTATACATAAGTGCCTCAAGATCCAGGGGGTTGTTGGTAAGGCTAAGTAGCTCATTTTAACTGCCCGTAAAATACAAGCATATACTGTTTAATGTACCAGTTTCCCAACACTTTCAATTACATAATAGTCTTTCTGAAATATACAATTCAGAGTACTGTAGTCATCTTAGGGAAAGAGTGCTGATCTTTTTACTCTCCATCAATTCAGCATAAAAGCCAAGCAATTGGGATTTTCAGAAGAAAGTCAGCAATGGAAGCTCCAATATTTTTTATCGTGGCAGTCTTACTAAGGAAAATTAAAGTGAAAATTCACTGCCACAGTCACCAAAGTAAAGTATAGTGATTTCTGCATTTATCGTTTCTCAAAGCATTCTCTTTTAGAGTCTGTAATCATCTTTTCTTTTTACTCACAAAGCAGTAGGTGGGCACATGATGTCAAAGGCTCTCCCTGAAATGAACTCCAATACTAACAGATATGAAAGTCTTAAGCTGGCCATAGATGGATTGAATCTCCACCAGTCCATGCTGAACTGGCCAAAATTCAAACCATCTATGGCCAGTATGGGCTGGCTGATTGTACCCAAGTCAATCCATAGATCAACTTGGGTACAACCAGCCTGTTGGATTTCTAACATGCAATCATTGCCAGTGTCTATAGCCGCTAGCAATAATTACTGTGTTCTTCTGGAAGGGATGGCTCCCTGTGCCCCCCACCGGGAGAACACAGTAGCTCCGCAGGTGGGATTCCCCATCAACACCACTGTGATTGTGACAGAAAATAAAGTTGCATCATCTATGGCCTGCCTTCATCTATGGCCTGCCTTAGCCCTGCATTAGTCGTGCATGTCTCTCCTTCCAGCCTGATGCTCTCAATCACAGGACGTAGATAGCAAGAGGGGGTCTGAATGGCACCATGAACTGCATGGTGCAGCTGATAATAGCGATAGAGACAATTCAATTAGAGCGTGCACAGAATACAAATGATGTATTTTTCAAGGTTCTTGTGGTATATGGCTGAATATTGTTCATTGAGTACTTCTAGGGTAAACTTCCACTTTAATGAACTTTTTGATTTTAGCACCATTGCAGTGTTTGCTGGATAGCAATAGCTCACCAATTGGTTTCACTTTTTTCTTGGAATTGCTTGTGTAGGCAGAAAGTGCAGTAACACACAACAACCAGTTTCTGCCATCCAAATCAGTACAGTGAGAGATGAATACTGACTGGTTGGTATTGTTTTTCCATTCTGCATGTTTTACCTATTCATACTGTATTGGCTGTATTAAAGCAGTATTATACAGGCAAATATCATTTTACGATTAATTTTAGCAAATAGACCATGACAGGACTGTAGGTACCCTTGAACTAAGACCTGGTGTCATGTATAAAAATATTAGCCAATATACATAATACTATGGCTACATGTGCATGGGTGGTTTGTCCCATCAGCGTCAAATCCCAGTGTTTTTGGGCACATATACAGTGTCCAACCCTGCTATCGGCTGTCTGTCAGAATCTATGACAGGTTGAAATACGTTGGGGCTGGACATGGCTGGACTCTGTACCAAGCAGTACTCAGTTTAGTGCTCTAGTTGTTGTGGGGAGTATGCCCTGAATTCAGAATTTCGTCTATGAATGCATACAGTCCTAAACATGAGTACTGCATTTACAGTACCCAGCTGCCACAGATTTCAGCCTGGCATAGATTTTGATGGCAGTGTGGCTGTACACTGCATATGTGCCACCTGGGAGCCCCAATATGCTGGGATTTGATGCTGATAGGCCAAACCATCAATGTACACGAAGGCCCCGGTAACTGCAAAGCAAGGCACCGCATGTTAGTTGTGATGATGCAATGCAGTGCCATTCATTCTGTATGCCATCCCAATGCACCTTGCCAACAGCAGAACAGCGCTGTCAAATGAGGTCCAGATTTCTGGGCCACTAAGGTGTGTGCCAGCCCACTCATTTTGAATGGTCTGCCTAATGCAGTGCAAATTAACATGTGCAAAAACATGCATGCTTTAACACACTGCCACTCAGCAGTTAGGTGTGAACCTAGCCTAACACTAACATATGCTTGAAATAAAAAAGGAAATGGCAAACAAGGTTTATTTAGAAGGACACCCAGTAATCATTTTTAGGGCTATTTAAAAAGAAGCATACTGCAACAACACACAACACTGTTGGAGAATGCTCTTTTTTTTACTGCAGCATTTCTTGCCAGCTCATAAAAGCTATGAATTGTTTGTTTTTTGTTATCAAAGCCCAGTCATTTGAGATCCGCAGCACTACAAATCCCTTGTGGCAGTTTTAAACCCAAGCCACCTATAACGGTAAGAAAAACTACTATTCCTAAATATTCTACAACCACGCTACCTGTTTTCAAACAGTCTGCTTGATTTAAAGGGAAGCCGTATTGAGCAAAATATATGCGTATACATGTTGCATACCTTCCAGTAGCACTGGGTCCTTCTCATTTGCACAGGAGAAGTGGTAGGTGAAGATCATCGTGGTGACTGGTCAATCCTAGAATATCTTAATCTACATTATAAGCTCCCCTAACTATTGGATGCTTGGCTCTCCTAATGGTAAATTGTTATTCCCTAGATTCTGTGTGATAACAGGCAACCAAACACATATCCAGCGATTTCACCTTTCTCAAACAAGGTTCTGTGGAATCCATAGGTTCCTCCAGAGGTTGCTAGAGATACCCCAAGTAAAAAGCAATTTCTGCGTCTCAGATAAGTAACTTCTGACATCTATGATATTTCTAGACATCTGATTACTAATAAAAGAAAGCACTACACTGACCACCAATGTAAGAGGCAATATGCAGACCACCAGTGTAAGGGAACATTTCACTTTCTACCAATGTAAAATGGGGTTTTCTCCAAGAACCACCAATGTAAGACGTCTTTTCCCCACTGACCATCAATGAAAGGAAATATTTCTCCGCTCATCACAAGTGTAAAGGGGCATTTCTCCAGTGACCACTGATGTAAGGGGACATTGACAACCAATGTAAGGGGGTGTTTTTGACTGATCACCAGAGTAAGGGGGGATTTTTCCACTGATCACCAATGCATAAAAGCATTTCTCTACTGACCGCCAATGTAAGGAGTAATTTGTCCATTGACCATCAATGTAAAGGGGCATTTCTCCACTGACCACCAATGTAAGGGACATTTCTCCAATGACCACTGAGGTAATGGGGTATCTCTCCACTGATCACCAAAGTAAGTGGGCATTTTCCACTGATCATCAATGTAAGGGGGCATTTCTCCACTGACCACCAATGTAAGAGAACAGTTCTCCACTAATCACCAATGTAAGGGGGCATTTCTATACTGATCCCCAATGTAACAGGGCATTCTCCACTGATCACCAATGTAAGGGGGCAGTTCTTCATTGATCACCAATTTAAGGGAGCATTTTTATACTGATCACCATTGTAAGGGGACATTTCTCCACTAATTACCACTGGCAGGGGGATTTCTCCATTAACGATCAATGTAATGGAGCATATTTCCACTGATCACCAATGCAAGTGAGCAATTTTCCAACGATCATCAATGTGAGGGAAAATCACAATTTTCACTGTCTGCATTCTTCCTGGTAATAATTTTTTTGTTTCATTTCATTATTATTACTGCAAAAGGTGTTATATAAAGCTGCATTGGGTGTCATGTATGCTAAGTAAACAGCATTCCTTATTATTTTTTATTTTATCTCAACTTGCTGCTTGTGCTAATGTACTTGGAGATATGAAGATTTGTTTCCTTACACCTGAAAGTTATTATAAGGATTCATCCTTGGTAAAAAGTTTGAGAAACGCTAGTATAGAGCATTCAGCACAATATGAGGCTTCTTATTAGTAGCTGAGGGAACTGCACTTTGCCTAATTAAATAAACAAAGGCCACAGGCAAAAAGAACCATACGGAATAATACATGGATAACATTAGCATTATATTATTTCAGTGGATTTTTCCTCATAAAATAATATGATACATATGTTAGTATATCTCTGCATAATACATGCTTATGTATCTAAAAGTACAACAAACACATCCTTATTAAATAAATAGCTTTCCACATTTGCTTCATGATGACAAATGCACAGTTTACTTTTTGAGGCCGAAAGGGTTAAAAGAGAGAGCAGGCAATCTAGGCACAGTGCATAATATTCAGAAATTATGCACATTTGCCATTTTATCTCCTTATATTTGAACAAAAATGATAAATATACATTAGCTGCGAGTGTGTCTTCTTTATTAACATTGCTTCAAGCAGAGTGTTTATCAAGCCAGGGAGCTTTGCCATTACGACAGAGAGAAATACAATTAGTTCAGACTGCAAATGTTTGACATTTTACCATCTCTGTAAGGGCGGAAGCAGAATTGGTCAAATTGCCCCCTTTTTGAAGACAACGACCGACACTAAGCAAATGTAATCCAAATTACTTTTAAAGAACTTTTTCTTAAGGTGTCATTGAGCCCACCCAGCACACTCATAATGAGATATGGATGAACCTGCCTTTCTCTAATGGGATTTGCCCTTCTCTGACACACAGACACACTCCAGAATTTAACCAACTCAACCTCACTGCAAGCGACATCATTGCCCTGAAGCTAGTATGAAGTCTAGTTGGTGGCTTCTACTTGTGGTGGGTATTACGATTGAGACACTATCCATAAATATTCAGTAGGACTTTATTTCATGTAAATGGTTGGGATGCTTGGAAACATGGACCATCCATATTTTTATTTGGATGGATCGTAAAGAGAATCTGGCCCAAAGCAAAATAGCTATACTAGAATTTAGACAGTGATGTTATTTAAGAATATGTTTAGCTTTAACTAGTATGCAGCAGAAGAGTTGAAAGACTAGTACTTCCTATTGAAGTATTCTTTCAGAGACCATTTGTTTTGGATTCCTTTAATGAACTGTTATATATAAGCTGTAATTTCAGAAAAAATAACAACTGCTTTTGTGAAAATGCGCTAACTGGTTTCCATGAAAAAAGAAAAATGTACCGCTCTAGGCTATGTTAGCCTCTGCTCAAACCTCTGGTTAATATGAGTGCAGCTCTGCAAAGCTGAAGACGATAGAAGCAAGCGCTGGACAGCTGCACTCCTTAAAAATCACCTTTATTGAATCGACATAAAATCCATGGATCCATAAACAAACAGTACTTGTCATAGAATACAGCAGGTCTTGTACAGCATGGCTTAAGCGTTTCACACCGTTGTGTGTAGGTGCTTAATCATAGCCAATGGCTATGATTAAGCACCTACTAAAAATTCCTCACGTCGACAGGTCGCGAACGAAGATAGCAGAAGTCGAAACGTCTCGACGTGAGTATAATTGGTCTCCAAACTCGTCTCCGATTGTATCGGATCTCGCCATGTAAAAAGAAAAAAGTACCTTTGGTCAATCGCGTAAAAGTGTTTTCGTCAACAATAAAAAAGACTTTAATGTCGAATATATATTGTCAAGTAATTTCCTTAGGTTTTGTTTACCAGAGACTTTCTTATGAAGTTATCCTTCATGATCAGAAAGTTGAGAAGACGACGTATGATCAATTTCGATTTGTATAAGAATTTATTGTAGTGACAGATTTAAGATCATATCGATAAAACGAAACCCGGTCTAAGAGAAATGCTAGGTAGGTTTATTTTTATACCTACCAGGTACAAAGGTTCGTA